>CAODLS013403485.1:0-16019 GCA_948243855.1 Flueggea neowawraea | reverse complement strand
TTACGGGTATTACATATTACTTAAACTTAGTTATGAAAGAAACAAAATAAGACAAGACTACAATAGTCATGAAAAAATGACTTAGTACAAGAAACAAAATAGTAGGGTTTTAGAAGGTTTTGTTAATTGCGCATATAGTTGTGCTATACCTTTTGGCGATGTGTGATTTGGACTATGGATATTATATGTGACTGTATTGAATCCTTTAATGGTGAATGATAATTGTTGGTGTTCTTTTGTGCATCAATTGTGAAATTTAAGATGAATATTTGTATGTGTTCTTGTAGTATGATTCTGAGCTACCTGAATATGATGTCATTGAGATGAATTATGTGATGATTGTTGGCTATTGTATAAAATACGTGTATTATAAAATTTTCCAGATATATATGTTACCATTAGTGTATAAACCATGTATCCCATATAGGCAGCCCAATATTATGGTTTGAGGTTCTATCACCTCTATCATTTTACGTGAAAAGAAGTTTGGCAGCAAACACATCTTTAAGGCCCTGAACTTGCACAAAAAAGGTATAGTAAGCGCCTTAACTTTTAGTTTAACATATTAAGTACCTGAACTTTGTATTTGACACCTATTAGGACCTTTTTTAACAGAAAACTCAAATTGTTTCCACATCATCAAATGTCATTTACATACACAAAATTCCCACTAGTATATGATGTGGTAGACAACCCAAACTACCAACCAAATTAAACAATCAACCCAGACTAATCAACTAAACTAGCCCAGACCATCACCATCATTCACCACCACCTTTACTCTTAACCTTTAACACGAAACCACCGCTGCCTTCAATCACCACACTGCCACCCTCTAACTGTAATTGTAATTGACAGAAAATGAACACCAGTACAGATAAAAAATGGGACATCGAAACAAATAAAAAGAGGGACAAAGACCTCCACCGAACCAACCCATTCTATTCCTTAATTACGTATATTTTGCTGCTAAAATTCGAATTTCTTGAAGTGCTTATTAAAAGAGGTAAGGTAGTTAGGTTTCTTATATTGTTTTATTGTTTGTGCTTACAGTTCTTATGGATTTAATGGTAAAATTCATTTTTAACCCTAATGCTTAGACTGATTTAGGCCCTAAGATTTTTTTGGACCGATCCAATCCTTAAGATGGTTGACACCTTTTGTTATAATGACAACTAACAAATGATGCGTGCATCACTTATACAGAGAAAATGTTACATTTAAGCATTTGTTATGCCTTTGGTCTGCCACATCATCGATCATTAGCTGTTGTTATAATAAAAGGCCTAAACCAGCAACTTCAACAAAAGTTAGGGACTCAACTAGTCTATAAAATACCATAAGGTCTTAACCGATTCTGGAGCTAACTCATGCCTACAAAAAACAAAGTTTAGTTGCGAGAACGAGAAAGGACTGAGAGAGAGAAAGTGTGTGTGTGTGAGAGAGCGAGAGGTGATGGTGGTAACAAAGCTCCTCAAGACCTAAAAACAAAAAACAAAATAGATTAGTGGTGAGAGAGAGAAAGAGAGAGAGGATTGAGATAGAGAGAAAGGTGGTGGTGGTGAGTAGTGGAGCTCCTATGAACCTGAAAAATAAAAAAAAAAAAACAAAAAGAAAGATTGGAGGTGAAAGAGATAAAAGACTGGGAAAGAGAGAGAGAGAGGGGGGGGGGGGTTGAGCGACAAAGTTGTGGCGGTGGGTTAACCTTGAGAGCGAAGAATCTAGTGGTGAGTTGAGATAATTTGAGAGAGAATGAGAGAGGTGTGAATGTTTGTAATGCTCGAGGTATAAAAAAATTGTGGGTTAGATTTAGCTACGACATGGTCGCGAATTAGTGACCAAATGGTTGCTACTTTTTATGCCTAGCCAAAGAAAATATTCAAATAAATTCAAATAAAAAACTGTCTGCCATCAATAGTAAAAGATGAATAAATATTGTTCTGAACCAACCCAAAAAATAAAGGGCAAAAGGGTCAAATAAATTACTAAAAACCGAACATAAAACTTTAAAGGCCAAAATGGAGCTTCAAACAGTCGAATTTGGGCATGGAGCTGGGCTGTGACAAGTAAACCCATTGTTGGTATAGATCTCTGAATCTTTGATTATGGGCCTCGTAAATCGACTGGTGTCAAAAGATATGGTGTTTTGACGCACTGCTGCTCACTTTAGCCTTCTTTTCAAAATCCAAACTCTCCATGAATTGTAAGGCTATCTGGTCTGCATCAGTGTACTACATTGAACTATATGAAATATCCAAGATTATTGTTGTACAATATAGAATATCTTACAATGTGAGATGGTTCATATTGCGGCAAGACGCTACATTCATCAATAGAAACATCACCATCCTCTTCGTTGACGCATCTTCCTTGTCTTCGAAGAGATATGTTGGCATACATTTTATGCCCAAACAGCAAAAGTTGCTAAAAAAGGGAAAAGGTCTAAAAAACACTCAATTAGAAAATAAAAAAATAAAGAAAAACGCCACAAACGACACTTGAAACAAAGACTCACACTGAAGTTATAACTATTCTAAAATTTTCCAAAAATAGTAAAATCGTTTTTCATGGTCTGAACGATGGAAGTTGGCCAAAATCCACCCAACAACAACAACAAAGCTGATGTGTTGTGCTCATTGGCTCGTTTACCATTGAATTAGGTCCAAAACACACAAAAAAATCAATCAGCCGAAAGTCTTCAAAATTACAAAACTAGCATTTGAAGGTCTAGTGTATTAGCGACCAACTCTTTTAGTCACTCAATAGCGACGCAATGGACACTAATTAGCGTCCACCTGGTCGCCAATGTAGGCATCTAAATGGTCTCTATGTTTTGTGACAAAAGCTATTGTTGCCAATACATCGCCAACCTTTGGCGCCTCAATCCGCCAATGTTTGACGGCCAATTTACCTTGCCGCTAAATGTTGTGACAAAACCTTGGTCGTTTTTCATAGCCAAATCTGGCGCTGCATTGCACCAAGATTTGGTAGCTAAAACACTATGTCGCCAATGTAGCGACCATTTGTTGGATGCTAATCATAACTAATTGTCATTAGCAACCACTTGTCATTAGCGACCATGTGGTCACCATTTAGTGACGACTTTTGTTGGCAGCTAATTAGTAGTAGCTAATTTGTCATTTTCTCATCATTTTTAACCTCTTAGTGTTAAAGACGACTCTATTAGACATATTGATTAAAAAAAATTACACATAGGGACTTGTCGACACCCGATCATGGCACGACGAAGAGGAATGGCGATCAAATAAACAAGTGTGAGGGAGCAAATATGTTGTTTTAGAATGAGAGTCGCCACCAATATTTTTTCGAGGTGCGATTAACCACCTAAAATATTAAAAACAGATCTACATCTAAAAGGAAGGGTTCGGGAGTACAGTTATGCATAGGGAAGAAACCAACTTTATCCCTACAACGCTCGTTCAAAGAACGATACCTGTAATTATGTGTTATTTACTTGATTGGAATTTTATTGAAATGAATTTATTTATTTTATTGGGGGCATTGGGTATTTTGGAAAATGGATTTGAGTTCGGAGTAATATCCCAAGCGCCTACGTACCCGTGTTTGTATACGTGATCAAAGCCCACGTAGTTCGACCTAATAGTAGGTGGAGGAACTAAATAAATTACTTGAAGGAGTTTAAATAATGTCGAGATCCTTTGCAATTGGTGAGAAACCATTTTTTTTGAAACTTGTACAATTTCACTCATCATGATTTAAAATTCTCTTTGTAAAATATCTGATTCAATAAGTGAGACGAAAAAAGGGATGCTTGTTTGTTTTTATTTTTGAATTTTATTGTGTATTTATTCGATTTGACCAACCAACTGGAGAAACCGATAGTTATCCAAATTAGCTTTCTAACCAACTCTAAGACTTATATATTTTTTCATTTATTACTTATTATTTATTTATATATATAATATTATTATAGATTTTTCCAACCAACTTGAGAAAATTTGTAATTATAGAAACTAGCCTTCCCAATCGACTGGTACGGCTTTATTATTTTCACATATATATTATCCTTATTTTATATTTATATATTTTTATTTTCAGGAGAAAATCCGTAATTAACGAAACAAGTCTTCCAACCAACTGGTAAGACTTTATTCTTTGCGATTATATATATATTTGGTGTATTCCAATTACCAATGATTTTTCAACAAATTGGAGAAATCCCTACTATTATTGCTGATTAATGATTTAATTTTTATTAGGATTTTGCAATTGAATTTCTTGAGTATAATTATAAAAGCTGAATTATAAATAAATTGATGGACATTGACTCACAATTATTAAATCGTAATGAACAAAAAAAACAAATAAAAATTCACAGATAAATTTGTTGGTCCAACTAGATCAAATTATAACATAAACTAATTAACCAAACCAAGTCACATTATTCAAACAAGTTCAAACCCAAAATCATAGCCTTAACCAAGATCAAAGAAAACCAACCAGTAGACATCAAACGGAACCAGCCAGAAGCAACCAACCCGGACAAAACCAGCCACATCCACACAAACAAACCAAATCAAATCAAACCAAACCAGTAAAAATCAACCCAAACAAACCAATAAACCCAATCAGACAAATAAATCCAAACAAAAAGCCTCAATTAACATAGACCAGCCCATATAAACAGATCAACTAAACCAATTCAACCCATTTCCAGCATAAACAATCTTGAATATTTGCACAAAACCGAACCGGGTTGGCCCAAGAAAATAAACCAAACAGATTTTATATACTACTTGAACTTGAATAAAAGAGACAAAACCATGAATAATAGAACCCAAAACCTGAAGCTCAAAAACTTCAATAAATACTTACCAGATTACATTTTAGGGTTTCACTTCACTTACCAAAACAAACACAAAATGAAAGAGAGAGCAAGAGGAGACGGCGGCAGCAAAGCAAAGCCGAGAGAGAGAGAGAAACGGCGGTCGAGAAGGCCGTACGAGAGTGACTGAAACGGCGACCACCAAGGCAAACCGAGAGAGAGGCCGAGAGAGTGAGAGAGAGACTAACCACGGCAAGGGAAGGCCGAGAGAGTGACGGCAGCCAAGAGCAAAGGGAACGAACTCCCTGGTGTCAAGGTGTCAAGGGGTCCAAATCCGCAGTCCTAGTTCATGGGCTCCTCCTCAAGTCACGGTTTTCTTTTTTACTTATTTTATTTGTTCTTTAAATGTTCTCTTTTTAGTCTTTGTCCTGATAATATTCTCTTTTTCCTTTTCTTTGTCAAGGGACCAAAATAAAAGAGGAGGATGCCATGATGGTAGTTTTAGAAGTCAGAATGTGGAGAGATGGGTCGGATTTGTGTTGGTTTTGGAGTTTGGGTGGTTGGTTTTGATGTTTTGAGGGGGAGAGGGTCACGGTTTTGGAAGTGGGTGAGGAAGAGGATGAACAATTTTGGGTTTGGGAATGGAGGATGGTGACGGGATTTTGATGGTGAAAAAACGTTAGGCTTGGTGGGTGATAATTTTGGTGGGTGTAAAAGGTGATGGAGGTTTCGGGTTTGTGATGGTGAGGAGAGAATGACAGTGGCTGTTGGGATGGTGAGAAGAGGATTTTGGAAGAAAGTGGGTCTAGCTTTCTGTGGTGGTTTTTTCCTCCCTCCCTCTCTCGCTCGCCCTTCACTGCCTTGCTCTATTTGTAGAATGGAAATGATGATTTTTGTGGCCAAGTTCTTGAATTTAGATAGGTGTTTTGGGCAGTTTATTACGAAGCTTAAATATATATACAGCATAACTAAAGCATATCATCGATTAAGATCGAAAATTTATTCCGTTTGCACACATGACCTAAGTATTTTTGTTTATAAGCCATTTATTTGTCCTCACAGAAAATCGAACTCTCGACTTTTTAGTCTTTAATACTGAAAATGATTTCAGTATTAATAAATTATAAGTTCATACAATATGCCAAAGTATGAGCAATTATCTTCATGGGAACTGAAAATCTACTGACTTAGGAAAAGGAACATTGCAACTTCTTGTGATACTAATAATTTATGAAAAGAAGCAAGGAATAAGGATGCAGTGAAAGAGATGCTATTCCACCTCATCCAGAACACTTTTTGGTCATGCAAAAATATATCTCTTGGAGCTTTCTCTTCTTTTCCACAGTCACACACCATGATATATGTATCCCTTCAAAACAATATTCATATTAAGCCCAGACTATCAATTATATTCTTGTCTTCTATCGAACTCTTTTGTTGTTTCTGTGGTTTTTGTAACTGTGAATGACCCCAAGTATGGTTATGGCTATCCCTACCGTGCTCCAGCTACATATTTCTTTAATTCCTCTCACAATTTCTTAGTACTAATTTCTAGTTTGTAATTATAGTAGCTATACTGCAGTCGGGTGGTTTTATTTGTTTGGAAAAGAAACATTCACTTGTACATTCAAAAACTGTGTAAGAAATATTGGTGAATTAGCCAGAAAAATTGTTAAATAACATTAAACCTTTCTTAATTAGTGATATATAGATCAAAACAACCTTTCTTAATTAGTGATATAAAGATCAAAATTACTGTATATGTTCTTCCAAATTTATTCATATGAAGTTCATATATGGATGCAGGTGCTTACCAGGCGCCTCCTCCGGTGATGCCACCGCCCCAGTATTACGGAGCTCAACCACCTCCTCAAAGACAAATTGGATTTCTTGAAGGATGGTACGCATATATAAATATATATAATTATTCTATAAGTTATAAATAAATACAGATAGCAGAAAATAAATTTTGTTTTGTATTTTTATTTTTAGTAGGTAAAATCGGTTTCATAATCTCTTTTATTAGTTAGGTGATTAATTAGGATATGTCTATGAAATTACTCTATATATCATGGTAAAAATAATTGTTGATAATTTGTTTTAACAAAATATTTTTGGGTTTTTTTGGCTTAATTAAATTGATGGTTTCTTTGAATATGTTGCAGCCTTGCCGCTTTATGTTGCTGTTGTCTGTTGGACGAGTGTTGCTGTGACCCTTCTATTTTGTTTGTGGTCTAATTTCCAAATTCCAATGAAGTCTCTCTCTCTATATGTACATCAATTGTTGTTGGTAATATATTTAAGTCGACAACACAGAGTTGTTCTTTTTAATATTCCATTCAGTCATATCATCTGCGATTTTGTATTACGCTACTTGTAATCTACGATCTCTAAAATCGTCTTGTAAGACGTCTGTTCAGTATTTTTATTGTTATTTTATTAAAGTCTCCAGTTCCTAACCCTTCATTTTTTTCATCCATAATCGAGGAACTACTTTAAGAGTCTCGCAGGACGCTAACTCAATTTTTTACTAAAAATAATTTTATTTTAATCCCGTTAGAGTAAATTTGATTGTTGGATTAAAAGATCTAACAGTCAGATTTTGATTAAAAAAAAGATTAAACGAATAGTCTCGCGCCTGACATATGTAGCCCGTCTTCGGGAGTACGAGCTACGATATAAGGACGCAGTAACGCGTCCCCATGTCAGTGGCTAGGATCCCAACACGGGACCCTAACCGCTTTACAACCAGCCTTAGCAAATTGTAATGTGCTAACTTGGATAATTAGTACATATATCGGCCCCAACAGTAGAAATCAAAATCACTTAGAGATGTGATTAATTGAACTGAGTCTTGAATTTCGAATTTTCTTACAGTTTTTTGTATGATCTCCGGATAACATATATTCTAAATAAAAAGAATGTCAGCGGACTTCATCACAAACGAGAGTTAAGCTCTTCAAAGATGCGACTCTCGCCTTTTAAAATCTGAATCGCTCTTAAACATCAGAATCTTCTGAAGTTGGACGAAAGTCTTGCTTCTTTGAGTGCCATTTTTTGTAAAATCCTTCAATAGCTGAATTGCTTGAGACAGACACGATTCCCTCCTTTCGGATATGCAAGTCTACTTCTCTTCTCAACATGGCGACACCATACTCAACAAAAGACACGACTCAACTCCATTGAAACTCCAGTTTGGTTACAGTACGGGGAATTTGTCATAAGGTACAAAAATAACGTGGATTGGGTTTTAAATCTTCAATATATCCCAGCCCTTGATTAGTCAACTCATGAATTAATGGATATTTGCATCATAAAGTTGGTTATGGAAAGAAATAGAGTCGAAAATGAGGTGGAAAATCAAGAGATGTGATTAATTGAAGTTTTAGAACCCAATCCACACCCCTACGCATGTAACCAAACTCATTGTTTGTCTCTTGAGTAGTTACTTGGTTGGCGCGAAATTAGCTACAATTTTTTTATAGAAAAATATCATAATAGTATTTTTTATAATTTTTGCTTGAAAAAGAAGTTTTTTTTTTTTCATTTTATTACTCTCCTTTTTCTAATAATGTACCTTACATTATTTTTGCAAAATAAATCACCCTAATTTTTATTTAAACTGCGGATATGTCCACTTTGTAAATCTTTCTTCTTTATTTAAACAAAATGTAATAATATTGATGATGCGAAAAAAATGTAATAGTATTGATCTTCATGAGACTTGCCCGTGGTCTGAAATAGAAGGGGAAAATCACACATTTGTAACAAATTAAAATGCCAAATCTAAAAAATGTCATCTTTTAAATATTAGAAATGCGAACATGCATTAAAATACCATTGTTTTAAAAATTCGCAAGAAATTGAGGCATTTTCGCAAAAAAATGACCTTTCGTGAGAAATTGATTTTAAAAAAAATCAAAAAAATTATATTTTTTCTAGAGGGTGTACAAAAATATACATTAGTTTACAGAAGTGTACGTTGGTGTACAAAGATATATAAGATGTTTACATTTTTTTTACCCATTTATTTTTTTATAATTAAGTTAATAAGGGTAGATATGGTGTATACAAATGTATACAAGTGTACACAACAAGTGCATCCGTTTACATAAATGTACCAAAACTAATATCTCTAGTTTTTTTCTTTGCAATTCAATTTTTTTAAGTTGTACACGCGTGTACACCCAGTGTATATACATGCTTGTGCAAGCATTAACATGTATATTTCACAACTATAAGGGCTAATCTCTTCAAAAAAAAACTGAGTTATAATTTTATAAAAAAAAGTAGGCTGGAAGCATAACTATACATAACATACACTGTAGTCTAACCCTAGCCGCCCCAACGCCTCTGTACACTCTAGCATCACCCCGCCCACACAAGTCTAATTTGTTTGACTGTCCATGTTTTCGTCGCAACGCCGATTGCCTTTGACTGATGGAGGCCAACCTGGATGACAATCTCTTACAGGAAGTCGGCAGAGATCTCACCTTCTTCTCTCGTGTCTGGATAACGTGCTTTTTGAAATCGAATCTTCGTTAGCCATGGTGATCAAAACTGGTGTAGGAGAGTTAGTCACGTCGAGATCTCAGATCAACATCGTGGTGGCTCTTTTCCTCTCTCTCTCTCTCTCTCTCTCTCTGGTTTCACGTCATAGACGGAGAAAGAAAAGGTTGTGGAGAAGGAGGAGACACGACCAACACAAGCGAAAGAGGAGGATGCTATGGAGGAGAAGACGGGCTGGCAATGGAGGAGAAGAAGCAGTGGAGGATGGAAATATGGATGGAAAAGAAGGAAGAAGAATGGTGGTGGAGGAAGAGAGGGAGAGAGAGGAAGATGAGTGATAAAATCGTGGGATTTTATACGAGAATTTTCGTTAAATGCAAAATTGAGATGGCTTTTCTGTTATGGAGATTCAAGGGGGTGACATTCCTAAAGTTTGCATTTTCTATTTTAGAAGTTTTGAAACTTGTAGCTTTATTTTTAAGATTCTATGGTTTAAGTTTAACTTATTGCGTAATTAACTCAAATAGAAGCATTCCATGCAAATCAGTGGCGGAGCCATTAAGAGATCAGAGGTTGCCCGAGCATCCTCTGGCACTAGAAAAAGGCCATGGGATGCTCCCTCCGGTAGGGCTCTGCCATTGAGGTAGCACCTTCTGCTCATGGGAGGAAGGGTCGCCATTAATGTTGGAGCTAAGGAACTGAGGAAGACGAAGCACAATAGTTGCCCTTTTCTATTCTTATACCGTATGGTGAAACGACGTCTTTTTGCCTGTGGTTTTTTAAAAAAATTATAAATTCAAAAAGAAAGTGACCAAGGTAAAACTCACCAATAACAAAACCCTTAAGCCCATGAATTTAACCATAAAGCCTTAAGCCAGTGAATTTAACCAGACTAGTTACTTCCCTTCCCCATTTTAGTTTTTCAATTTTTCATCCACGGTTCCACCTCCATGCCGATGCACTCCAGTGACTCCACGCCGCCGTCGCCTCACAACTTTCTCATTCGCCGATTCTCTTCATCCCTCTCCTTTGTAAGCCGAGCCTTTTTTTGCCTATTTTTCAGTGTAATTCAGTTTTTATTTTAATTAGGGTTAGGATTGTTGATTAATTGATTGATAAAATTGTGACTTAAATTTGGTAGATTGTAGCGTATGATTCTTGAATTTGTGATTGAATGGATTTAATTTTTTTAGAATAGATTTGAGTTAATTAGATGTTTTTAATTACTAGGTTAATTAATTTGGGTGGATTTAATTTTGTTATTATTTTGTTTGTTGATCTAGTCTATGAAGAAATTTTTAATCAAGGGACCAAGGAGTGCAAAAATAGTTATATAATTATTACATATATTTGAATATTTAATTTAATATAATATAATTTATTGTAATTTTTTATATATAATTTTTTGGGACATTGTACACGCTGTATTAGTCTGAATCCTGGCTCTGCCACTAAATCTCAAATACTAAGGAAAAAAAAAGGAGCAATCACTTGTTTCCATAAAAAAAATTTAAAATTGTAAATATCCCGATTTTTTTTATTTGTGCGTAAATTGGCCCAATGCGAAAAAATTAAAATGCAAAATTGCACAAATATCAAATTCACAAAACAATACTAGTTAAATACCATCAGAACACCTTATTCCAATTAAATACCATTTGAATACCATAAGAATATTTTATGAATATAAGATAAAAACCCGAAAGTAATAAGATCTTGGCTGAAAATCAATTGAAAATCAACAAATTTTTACAAAAGATGTATGAAAAAAAAATGTGAATGTTAAATTATTCGATCGATATTTAATCAGTTTTCAAATAGTATTTATTTAGTATTTGAATTTTTTTTAAAAAAAAGTATTCAATCGATATTAAAAAAAAATTCTAATTATAGACAATTAGTACTAAAAAAATTTTTAAAAACAATATTCAATTGGTATTCAAAATTGTCTACAAATAATTTTCAATAAGTATTTAGTTTTCAAATGGTAATCAATAAGTATTCAAAAAGTAATCAAATGGTATTCATTTAATTTTCAATAGTATTTAATAAGTATTCAACAAGATGGTCAAAAAGTAATAAACAGGATTATAAAAGAAATTAAAAATATTCAACGAGTTTTCAAAAAATATCCTATGAGTTTTCAATTAGTTTTTAATTGATTTCTAAAAATTATGAAAGTATTCAATGGGTATCCTATTAGTTTCTAATTAGTACTAAAGAAGCATGTTAGTTTTTTTAGACTATTATTAAAACATTAAAATTCAATTAGGGATTGATTCGTGATTTTAAAAAATATTAATGACTAAATGTGAAAAAATGCAAAATAACAGCTTGAAGCAGCTAGGGCTGCAAAACCGCAACCGCAGTCTGGATTGGTTCTCCGCCACAAAGCATTTTGAGCTGCCCAGCGCCACGTCGCTCTCCGCCAGCCACGCCCGACGGAGAAGAAGCCCGAAGGAGGAGAAGCAACGACGAATGAAGAACTAAGACGAATGGAAGAGAAGACGAACAGAACGGAGAAGGAATGCTTCGCTGATGACGGCGGCAATTCTCGAACGGGTGACGAACTCTGCCGAAGAATGATTTGAGTTGAAACTCACACAGATCTGATTTTTTGTTAAAATTGATTTAAGTTGAATTTGAAATATACTAATTTTACTTCCGAATGTTATTTAGGATATTATAACTTTATTTTTATTTTTTCTAAATATTTGAGACTATAATAAAAAAATTAAATTAAAAATTTATAAATAAAATTAAAATTAATATTAAAATTTTCATAATACTTTTGTCCATATTTATTAATTTTTTAATAAAAGTGAATATTAACTAAGATATTAAATATTTTAATGATAAATGTCGTAATTGAAGTGACAATTGTCAAAATAATGATTTGCTAAATGTCATATTATTATAAAAATATTTTCAATTTTTATTATATAGATATGAAACTGGCAATTCTAATATTGCAAAAAAAACTTTAAAAATCAATTAAAAAATTAAAAAAAATCTTATGTTAACAAATAGGAAAAATAGAGCCCGAGAAACGCCTAATTAAGGGCTAATTTGACATAATAATATTTTGTAGTTTGTAATAGTAAAAATTAATGATGATGTAAATATTTTTGTTTATTATTGCTGTTTATCAAATTCTGAAAACACCCAAGACTGTTAAAGTAAACAAAATTTATTTATACAAGTAATCTAAATCAATGTAATAATCATCCATAAAAAAATTGTTTCTTCTAATTGTTAAGCTGTCATTAGTCTTGTAGCCCAAAATTTTTAATTGTTATATGATATTTATTGTGATTAAAATATATCTAAAAAATGAATAAATATAGATGAATTTTACTAAAAAAATAAACAAATATAGATGAATTTTAATAATAAATGATTCATAAATTATAATATCTCTCAAAAATTAAAAAATATTAGATGCTAAACATTATCGCTAAACAAGCATATTAATATCATATAATAAGAAAAATACACAAAATGCTATATATTTGGCTTTCCAATTGATCCCTAAGTCAAAAAATAAAAAAAAAAAGAAATTTTTTATCTAATTTTGGTGTATAACTCCATCCATATATCGACATATGAACATGCAAATCTGTGCATAGATAAGAATATGGATCAAATTTAAGTAAGTTTTTTTAAAAAATGGTGTTTTTGGCATTGAACAGTTTTGGGTTGGCCTGGAACATGAAAAGTACGTAAATGGAAAGTAGTATATCTCCTCAGCCCTCAAGTACATGCAAATGATCTGATCTGAAGGTAAAGAAACCGAACCACCAACCCAGAAGGCACAGCCCAAAATAAAGAGTGCCATAACCCTCCAGAACTCTCTGATTCTTACCAACCTTTTCTAACGCATACACTAAACCAGAATTTTCATTGAAAAATATAATTACAGAGTTATATTTTTTAATAAAAATTCTCTATTTTTATTAGTTTGGTATGTAGTCAAGAATTTCCCTCCTCGACTCCACTCCACTTCACTCGGCCTAGTCCCTTCTACCAATTTCTAAACATTCCTATTACCTCCCTTATAAATAACAATCTGCTCTTTCCGTTCCACTGCATTCAGAAAACAAGCTCCATATAATCAATACATTTGAAACAAGAAACCACCCAAAAAACACAACTAAACTCTCAAGAAATCAACCCATTTCTTTGTGCACAAAGAAAACTTCTTTGAAAACCATTAATGGCGTCAAAGGGAGAAGGCAAGGCTATTGGTATTGATCTTGGCACGACTTACAGATGCGTTGGTGTGTGGCAGAATGATCGTGTTGAGATCATTGCCAATGACCAAGGCAACAGAACCACACCCTCCTATGTTGCCTTCACTGACACTGAACGCCTAATTGGCGATGCAGCCAAGAACCAAGTCGCCATGAACCCACGAAACACAGTTTTTGATGCTAAACGTCTCATTGGAAGACGCTTCTCTGACCCTTCTGTTCAGAGTGACATGCAGCACTGACCTTTCAAGGTTGTTCCAGGCCCTGTTGACAAGCCTATGATTGTGGTGCAGTTCAAAGGGGAAGAGAAACAATTTGCACCTGAAGAGATTTTTTTCAATGGTGTTGACGAAGATGAAGGAAGTTGCAGAGGCTTTCTTGGGTCATGCTGTGAAGAATGCTGCAGTTACGGCTCCTGCTTATTTCAATGACTCGCAAAGGCAGGCAACGAAAGACGCTGGTGCCATTGCAGGGCTCAATGTGATGAGGATTATCAACGAGCCTACTGCAGCTGCAATTGCTTACGGTTTGGACAAGAAAACTTCCCGGACCGGCGAGAAGAACGTGCTGATTTTCGACCTTGGTGGTGGAACATTCGATGTTTCTTTGCTAACAATTGAGGAGGGAATATTTGAAGTTAAGGCTACTGCTGGAGACACCCATCTCGGAGGTGAGGACTTTGATAATAGACTTGTTAATCACTTTGTTGCAGAGTTCAAAAGAAAGCACAAAAAAGATATCAGTAGCAATGCAAGAGCTTTGAGAAGGTTGAGAACTGCTTGTGAGAGGGCGAAGAGGACATTGTCTTCAACTACACAGACAACTATTGAGATTGATTCCCTGTATGAAGGAATCGATTTTTACTCAACTATTACAAGAGCTAGATTTGAAGAAATGAACATGGATTTGTTCAGAAAGTGTATGGAACCTGTCGAGAAATGTCTTCGTGATGCCAAGATTGATAAGAGTCAGGTTCATGAAGTTGTTCTTGTTGGTGGCTCGACGAGAATTCCTAAAGTTCAGCAACTTCTGCAAGATTTCTTCAATGGCAAAGAGCTCTGCAAGAGCATTAACCCTGATGAGGCCGTCGCGTATGGAGCCGCTGTTCAAGCTGCAATTTTGACTGGAGAAGGGAACGAAAAGGTGCAAGATTTGCTTCTTCTTGATGTCGCTCCTCTCAGCCTTGGAATCGAAACCGCCGGTGGAGTCATGACAGTTCTGATCCCGAGAAACACAACGATTCCTACCAAGAAGGAGCAGGTGTTCTCAACATACTCTGATAATCAAACCAGTGTGTTAATTCAAGTCTATGAAGGTGAAAGAGCGAGGACGAAAGATAACAATCTTCTTGGCACGTTCGAGCTCAAAGGAATTCCTCCGGCGCCAAGAGGAGTTCCTCAGATCAATGTGTGCTTTGACATTGATGCAAACGGAATCTTGAATGTTTCGGCGGAGGACAAGACTGCTGGAGTGAAGAACAAGATCACAATCACCAATGATAAGGGAAGGTTGAGCAAGGAGGAGATAGAGAGAATGGTGCAAGAAGCAGAGAAGTACAAAGCAGAGGATGAGCAAGTGAAGAAGAAGGTGGATGCTAAGAACTCACTTGAAAACTATGCTTATAACATGAGAAACACGATCAAGGACGACAAGATTGCAGGCAAATTGGATCCATCAGACAAACAGAAGATCGAAAAGGCGATCGATGAGACTGTCGAGTGGTTGGACAGGAACCAGTTGGCAGAGGTGGATGAATTTGAGGACAAACAGAAAGAATTGGAGGGTCTGTGCAATCCAATCATTGCAAAGATGTATCAAGGTGCTGGTGGTGATGCTTCAATGGGCGGTGGTGGTGCCCAGATGCCGGGAGGCCGGTTCGGTAATGCCGGCTCTGGTGGGTCTGGTGCAGGAGCAGGACCAAAGATTGAGGAGGTGGATTGAGCTTGACTGAGTCAACCATTTCTGAAATGTTCTGGTTTTGAAAAGTTCGGTGTTTTCGGCTCTGTTTTGTGCTTGAAGTGATATGAAATAATGTTTAGTTCAGAAAGGTGGGAAAGATTGTGTTTGATGCTTGTAATACCTATTATGTACAGTTGGATTATTGAATAAAATGAATTGCTTCTTTGTTTCTTCCATGGTTTTTCTGAATTCAAGAAATCTGTCTTTAACTATTCCACAATTCAAAACCGAATCACTTCCTCAATGGCTCTCTCTTTCGACGTAACCATTAAATCCTGCCTCATGGAGGTGAAATCCGCCACCAAAACACAGATTAGGTAGAGCTGCAGGAAAGGAAGTAGTACCTTGGGCTCAAAATCAGGTTTGGGTTGGCTAGTAATGGACGAATCGGAGTAATGTGTGAAGAAAGAATGTTCTGAGAGTTGGTACTTACTGCAGATAAATTAGCTGAGAGGATATATGTATATTTTTTCGAAGACCAGAAGAGTTCT
>CAODLS013403472.1:0-21574 GCA_948243855.1 Flueggea neowawraea | reverse complement strand
TATTTTCTGTAAATGTTTGAGAAAATATTTTGAAAGAAAGTATTTAACTAATTTATATTCTGAAACTAAGTCTCTATTGAGCCAAGTATTTGCAAATCTGTCTGACTATGGTCTTCCTTGAGTGCGAATGATTTCGAAATTGATTTCAAAGATATGATACTATATCTACTGTGTATAAATATGTACATCTATATTTGCATGTGAAGTTTTCTAAACGTTTTCAACTTGTCTTTGTGAGGCACGTATGAGGCAATATGAAGTGTTGTTTCCTCCCTAGGGATTCTTACCCCCTTCTTTTCTGTCTATTCTCTGTACTCCTATTTTTCAGGTGATTTTGGTTATTGCGGACTATTGCCATTCAACGTTTGGTGAGGCACTCCAGAGATCTAGTCGGTGCCCTTTTGTTCGGGCTGAGTATGTATTTTGATAGTTGCTCCATACCGAACAGTGGGTTATGGCTTAATATCTATTATAAAATGTTTAATGATTTTATTCATATTACTTATATTTATTTGATAGTATTATATCTATACTATTTTCTTATATATCATTTTATATTTAACAAATGTTTTTGATAAATGATTGTTTGGGAAGAATATCTGTATCTCTGAGGCTTGTGCGAGATGAGCTGGACTTCCATAGACGGTTTGCCTCGTACGCCGGTCACCGGCCCGACTCGGGTCGTGACAACAATGTTGTAATTTTTGGTGTCAAGGTGGTTATAAATTGGTCTAAAGTGAAGAATAAGCATACTGTAGTTGTCTTCGTCAAATTGGGTCAACATGACAGTTAAAATTAAAGGGTGGCAACATTGTAATTTTGGTGAGAAGGGGATTATAAATCATTCCAAAATTAGGAACATTCAGGTCGTCTCTTTCATTCCTTCTACACAGCCGAAACCTAACACTAGTACTTCTCTTGTTGCTCCTTCGTCACCGTACACACTTTACCACAGGCTGTTGCTTCGCTTGTCATGCTATCTTTGACCATAACCAGATAAGCATTTCTTCTTCCCTTTTCACTTTTATTTTATATTGTCTTTAACACATTGAGGACAATGTGACATTTAAGTATGGAGAGGGAGAATACTTTGTTGATTTGTTTGGTTTGGTTTGGTTTGGTTTAGTTTGGTGTTTTGAAAATTTTTGTGATTTTTGGTGATTTTTATTTTGTGTTATGTAGTTGCATAGTGATTGTCACATCTATTTTTCCTGAATTTTTGTCACGTTTTATTTTTTGTTGCATTCTATTTTAGGTGAATTCTCCGCTTAGTTTCATGTGTTTTTCTGTAGGTTTGTTTTTAAACATTTGACGATTTAAAACTTTAAGCATCTTAGAGTCCAAAAATCCTAAATTTTCCATTTGTGTGAAACTTGGACTTCTATGCATCTTAGGTTGAGGATTAAACAACCCCTAATAATAGAGCCAAGAAGAATAAGTTGGATTCACACACAAACCCATGTGGGAAATTTGAGACACAAATACTTTATTTTCTTGATATTTGATTAATCATTCATAGTAGAACCCTGCTGGAGTTTGTGATAGAGTGTATTTCAAAAACACACCATTTTAATTGAGACACTGGAACCATGAAATGCATTGTTTGTTAATTTTTTGTGTTATCCTTTCCCTTCAGTATCTACCTTTTTACGTATGTCTATTATTTACCCATTTTGAGTCATGACTTTTTCTTTGATTTT
Source organism: Flueggea neowawraea (assembly GCA_948243855.1). Lineage (NCBI taxonomy): Eukaryota > Viridiplantae > Streptophyta > Magnoliopsida > Malpighiales > Phyllanthaceae > Flueggea > Flueggea neowawraea. The sequence continues at coordinate 19,874 of CAODLS013403472.1, read as the reverse complement.
AAACCCGTTTTTAACCCATTCCTATTTTGTCCAAGACTTTCAAAATTTGAACCCTAAGTTAAGATATTTTTAGATGTGATACATTGCCAAAATTATTTTATATGTTAACGCCATGGTGTTATGTTATTTAGGCATGTCTTATCTATGATATTTATGCTTATTTTGCAACCAACACATGGCTGCCCAGTTTTGATTTGTATTTAAGAGTGACGTTGTAGTTTGAAAAGAAAAAGGGAACAAAAAGAAAGCAAAAAATAAAAAAAAAAGAAGAAGAAAAATGAAAAGGCAACGAAAATGAAGTTAAATGTTATGGGTAGCCTTGTTTTGTTAAGCAAAGACATGTATTTATTTTGGTTAGCATTAACTTAGTACGTTTTTATGTGATTCTATGGCGTGTATAACTTGATTTGAGCTATTGTTCTCTCTCAACCTATTAACCCTCGTCTTAGCTCCTTTACATGCCAATGTAAAGTCCTTTTTTATTGGTGTTTTGGTTGAATTTTATTAGTGGTTACGATTTGACTTTATGCCAAATTTTGGAAAGACTTGCTATGAATCGATATGAGCGTAAATTATTCACATAAACACTCTGAGAGGTAGAGTGTAACTTATGATGGTGTGAATTTGGCTATCCTTTTTGGGGGCATTACTAGTGTGGAGATGATCTTTTTAAGATTGTCAGTTATCTTAGCGATAATTGTGTTTTTCTCTTGAACTTTCGATGCATATTGATTTGGGTTTAGCACTATGTGGGGGTAATAAGGGTGATTGAGATTTAAGATTCTTAATTGTTCTAAGTTATTGAATGCTTGAGGACAAGTATTGTTTAAGTGTGAGGATATTTGATAGGTTGCATTTTAGGCATATTTTATGTTGCATTTTATATGTGTTTTTGCATTATTAATTGTTATTATTTGTGTCTTTTTATGTCTTTATGCTTATTTGGTGTTTTAGGTGGAATATTGGTGAGACATGAAGAGTTGAAGCTATTTCTATGCATTTTAGGCGAAAATTACATTTCTGCACGACCGCTTTATAATAGCCCCATTGACTGAGTTGACCACTGTGCATTGGACGTCGTGCTGACTTAGAGACCACATTTTTATAGTCTCATGGATGTGTTTTAGAGTTTCCAAATTAATTTTACTGCTAGAACAATATTTTATCATGATTATTATTATTTTATTAAGGATAATTACATTAGGATTAGGTTTTAAGAGAGAGATTATATATATACTTCCTATTCTATTTTGGCAGCTCTCCATCTTCATCTACCATTCACGCACAGTTAGGGGCAGCCACCATTCTTCATTTTTTGTGACTTTATTCTTCCGTCATATGTAACTAAACCTCTTCCTAGTCAATGTATTTTTGAAGTTCAATCATAATATGTTGTGAGACTTTTATTTTAATTTTTATCAAATATTTTGAGTATTTATTCAGTTTTTATGCCTTAGTTCTTTTATTATTGTTTATGTTAATTGCATGATGTGACCAATTGTGATATTAGATAAACAATATACTATTACTTAGAATTGATAGTGCGTCACATTATTTGTAATCTAGGTAACAAATAACTTGAATTTATGTGGTTGGACATTGTTTAATGTTATGGAACTGAATAATCTGGTTTAAATAAATCATGGCGTTTCTAGTTTCATTGGCTAGGATAGCAGTCTCTTTCGTTCTTATTACTGCTATAGATTAAATCCTACAATATGTCCCGAAGGTTCTCTAGTGGTTAAGGAAATAGTCTGCAGGGCGTCCTGGGGCTATCGAACAAGTAAGAAGATATTGGTTAATCAAGTGTGTCACCGTTAACTATAACTCTATCTATTCAAATGTCTGATATTTATATTTCGTGTCTGTGATCAACTGAAATAATTGAACTGATAAGTACATTGGCTAGGATTTGTTATTATTGATTTCTTTTTGTTTACATTTCGATTATATTTATTTTAATTTACTGTTTTGTTTGTTTTGATATTTAATCTTCGTTCTCTACATTGCCTTATTTATATTGTTGTTTTCTTTCAAATAAATAAACTTTACTAATCTCTGTAGATTTGACCCTACTTACTACTATATACGTAATTTTTATTTTTTGAGTATAAATTAATTTGTTGGATTGACACCCACCAGACAACTTTTAGATTTCTGTTGTAGGGTTTTGTGACCTAGACAATGGGTATAAATACCATCTTTAGCTACCATTTGGGACATCTTTACATCATTTTTCATTCTAGAAATTAGGGTTTTATATTTTGAAGCAAGAACTTTAATTTCTTAGTATAAATCAACGAGAAGGAAGAGAAAATCAATTACCTAAGGAAGGCTATTATATTTGGGATTCATCATCAAAGGTTCTTAGGTTTTGTATTCTTTGACTTTTATTCTTTCGTATTTGAATATTATGAAGTTTTTAATGGATTTCAATGTTTTTATGCTTTATTTAATTATGTTAGCTTAAATATTTAGTTGGGGTGTACAAATGTAGGCTAAGAATGATGATTTTGATGGGCTATTGATTGAGCTTGTTGTGTATGTTAATGTTCTTCATTTATTGCCTTGTTGGGTTGGTTTAATAAGTCGTTTAATGTGATTATGACTTAGATTGGCCACCTAGTTTGTACTTCTAGCAAGTTTAGTTGATGAATCAAGAGATGAAGACTAAATGAGACCATAGCCATTAAACTTGTGAGGCTTAAGATAGAGACATACCCATGTTCATAAGGTGTTCGATTAAATTCGCTAGAGGCCTAAGAACCCTAATTAACTTAAGTGAGGCTGAGAAAGCCCTCTTATTTAATATAAGGATGGCTTAGATGACCTTAAGAAAGGCTCTAGGATAACTTAGAGGAGAGAACACTCAACCTTAGATACCCTTTCTTTGGCCTAGAAGGTAGGAATTCCTAGCCAAATTCTTGAAACCCCAACGCTTTTCATTTATTGATTTTCACACCTTTATTCCTTGTTTTCGTTACTTGCATTGTGTTTTCTTTAAATTAACCAAAAATCCCAAAAACCACATATGATTTTACTTGCTTTTATTTTATTTTCTGATCACAATTAATTCCCGCTCCCCGAGAATTCTATACATCAGGAATACTTGAGGGTTAAAACTACAACGATCCTTATGCACTTGCAATGCATCATTAGTTACCCCACTCCAATGTTCATATAGCTTAGAAAGGCTATAAATACATCAAGAAAAGGTAAATAAAGTGTGGACCAATATCAAAAATCATGGTGCCAAAACTTCTATCAATTCTAACCATCAAAAACACCAAAATCAAGGTAGAGAGCAAATTGCAAGTATCAAGTTCATAAATTCAACTCTAGCATATTACTTTAGTCTTTGTAATCTTTTTGTATACACTTTGAGTGTGGGAAATGTTTGTTATGAACCTAAGAAAACAACTTTGTAAGGGCTTTAGAGGTGTGAGCCTAAAAGAGAATCAACCTTTTTTGCTTTAGAGGTGTTAAGACGTAATCAACCTTGTTGTAAGGCTTTGTTGGATTGATCTGGAATCAATCATCGTTATAGTGGAAACCCTAAGTGGTGAAACTTAGGTAGTGGATATAAGCAAGGTTGGCCAAACCACTCTAAATTCTCGGTGTTCACTTTTCTCTTCTTTACTCCCAACTCATATCCAGGACCGGAAATTCTCCAACAAGTCAATGCCGAGATTTTACTCTGCAATTATACGCACTTAAGGAATGTTACAACGCGCATAGTCAAGAATGCTATCTGATTAGGAGTTGTCACATTTTTTAAAAGGCATGTAGATTAGGAGTGACAAAGCACGTAGAAATCCAAAGATGTTATCTTTAAAGATGCAATCTTTACACAGATAAACGTCTCTACATACGTAGATGGATAAAGGTGTGAACTTCCATAAGAAGAACACTACGCATGTTACTAGGTATTACACATGTAAAAGGATAGACAATGATATCTTTTAAGACGCTCCTCGAAATTTGAATTTGAATATTACTGAAATGTTGATGTTGAGAATCAAAGGTAAAATCTTAAAAATCAACAATGCACGTTATGACTTGTGTCTAAGCATGCAGAAGAAAAAGCCTACACGCGTAATGATGGCTTTAAGCACTTAAAAGTGTTCATCTAAAGGTCAGTAAAAAATAAAGTTCAGAGAAGGCACGTAGAATCGGTATCAACACATGCTAGACTCTGATGGAATCAAAGGCTATGCACGTAGATGGTCTTCTAGGCACATAAAAAAGGGTAACGCTAGTAAAAATCATGTTTTCACCATTTACTCACAATGGTTACTTTGAAGCTTGCAATAATTACTATTCACAGAGTGGGTATAAACAGGAATCCCCAAACCTCAAGAAGGTTATGAACAATATTAAGAGAGTGCTTAAGCTTTTCTACTTTGTCATTTGACTTTCTCTCTCTGCCTATTCTTCTTGCATTTTGCATACCAATTGAGTTTGATTTGCTATTTGCTTAATTGGGTTGGTGTGTGAGATCATTTTGATATTGGGAATCCACTTGTAACAAGCTTTGGTTGAAGGCTTGACGGTAGAATAGGTTTTCTTGTTTGTTTCCTTGAAAAACAAGAGAGGTTGAAGGTTTTCTTGTTTAATTCTGCAAAAACAAGGCAAAATGGTTGATTGTGAACCTAGAAAACAAGTGGTTATGTAACAGCTTCCCTTCGCTCGTGAAGAGAGGAGACTTAATGGATTCAAAACTCTCGAGTTAAGGCTTAAGGAATGGACGTAGGTCAATAAGGACCGAACCACTATAAATCCAGGATTTGATTTCTCTTACCCTTCATTTGCTATATTTTGTTTAGTTTGATTGTGTTTTGGATTGCTTGTTTGTGTTTTGGTTTTGAGATATTGAAAGAAGTTCAAAATGATTTTAAAATTTCATTTTCAATCTAATTCACCTCCTCTTGGATTTTTATATTGAGCTAACATCCCAATCTTTTTTCCAAAAATAATAGATTGGCAAAACAAATTGTGAAAATACTAGCCTATTTATCTATTTTCTTGCAAAGCCCCCCCTCTCTCTCTCTCTCTCGCCCTCCTTCTTTGTCTGTACATTCTCTCATCTCTTTCTGCCTTTCTTTCTATCACGTTTTTTCTCTCTTCTCCTTCTCCTTCTACCACCTTCACTATCTTTCTTTGTCTCTTTCTCATTATGTCTCCTTTGTAAACTTCGCCACGGGCTTCATTGCTGATGCCTTCGTTACGTACTTCTCCTCTCTTTCTCTCTCTCCACCGAACCTTCCTCTCCTTTCTTTCTCTCTCTATCAATCTCGATCTATCACTAAAACTGTCATTGAAACCATTAGAGATCGAGAGAAAGCCAGTGGAGATTGAGATAGGTGGCGATAAAGATTGCGATACCCGTACCGAAACTGTCAAAGATCAAAACAGAGCTGACAGTGGAGATCGGGAAAGAGGTGACTAAAATAATCATCCATTGTGGTTGTGGCAGCATTGTCAGTGAGAGAGGAGGCAATAGTGGTTATGGTATCAAAACTATACCAACCCAACTCAAAAAACTAGCCTAAACCCACCTCTCTTCCCATCACCACCATCATCGAAATCAAATTTTAGAAAACAAACCCCTACAAACACAACAATAAACACCATCACCATCATATATATTTCTCAAATCAATTCCAAAATCCATTGCTCTAATTTTTTGGGTTTTTATAAATTTAATTTGGTGGGTGCATTTCCTTTTAGTTTTGGGTGTATTAAGTTGGATTTGGCGAGAGGTCTAGTGGTTAGGGCCGACAAACTGGGAGAAAAAAATTCAGTAATGGTGTTGGTTGTAATAACCGACACCGTTAAAGAAAGATAGAGTTTTGGTGATGGAATTGAAGAGAGAGAGTGGAGGTTTAGTCTTGGTTTTAGTGTAGAATGGAGTTTTTGTTGGTTTCGGTTTGGTTTCTTTGTTGATTTTTATCAAAAGAAAATTATAAGGCCAAAAACAAGCTTTTTGTCAAACGTTAAGGTAAAAAACGAGCAAAAAATATTGGCTTGTTAACGTCCATTAGCTGCTGTTAAGATTTGTCATGAAGTGAGGCCAAAAAATTGAGCTTTTTCAAAACGTTAGGGCCAAAAGTGAGCCAAAGATAATGTTAGGGCCTTAAAATTGCTTTTTAACAAATCATAGGACCAAAAGTCAACCTTCGCCTATTAATCTAGTTTATTGATGATTGCTTGTCAGTAGTGAAATTATTCCCAACATGTTAACTATGATAAATTCATAAATAATAACAAATTATTTCATTGAATTTTAAATAGTTTCATAAAAATTTTTAAAAAATCAGTACATCGTGAATGAAAATAATAATAAAATGAGAAAAAAATTTATGTAGTTAATTACACTACAAGGTGAGAAGGAAAATCTTCCATGGTGAGTAGGAAAAATCTTCCGCTATCATTTTCTATGGTTTAATTTGCAACTGCGAGTTTAATAACAAAACCAAATAGTCAACAACTGGACATTAAGAAAGAAAACAACCGAGAAAAGACATAAACTGCATTTTCGTTACAATTTTGAGGTTTGTTTAGTTCCTTGATTTCGTGGTTGTTTCATGTCTTACTTTTCTTTAGATATCGAGTTGAACCCACAACTAGGAAATTAAAAAAACAAATAAATAGCCCTTGTTTCTACCACTTCAAACTTTTTTCAGAAAAGGTAAGTTATTGTCAATGTAGAATTTAACAAAGTTGTTCTGGTCCTAAAATGTATATTTCTAGACTAGTACACACGGAAGAAGCATCCAATTGCTGACCACTTTCTATTGCCAATTCAAAGTCAGGGACCAGTTCACAAATTTCAAATTAAAATAACTATTTCGACCTCCCAAACAACAACTATGACACGTGGCGAACTGGGTCGGTGACTAAGAACAGTCACAATTTATATAAACGACTTGGATGGTATGATTTTCTTGAGGCATTAGGTTCTGGAGTTCTGTTTCTTGAGAGACCAAACAAAAAAATGGGTAGAAAACTTGATGCTCTCCTTGGAAGGAACTTCAGGACCTCCAAGTGTAAAACTATTGCAAAGCTAGCAATTTCTAGGATTGCAATCATCAAGAACCAAAGACAAGTTCGTCATTCCCATGCTACGTCTGTCCGTTGTTATTGATCTCCTTAAACTTGGTCGTTAAGAAAGTGCTCTTCTTCACGTAATTCTCTACTTCCTTTTGATTACGATAATTTAATAGTATTACAGTTGTCTGTATAGTAACAAGTCAACAAGTTTTTCTTTTTTCCTCTATGTTGGTGTAATGGTTTTTACTTGGTATAGGTTGAGCATGCGATCAAAGAGAAGAAGATGATGGAAGCGTTTGCTATTGTAGAGGACTATTGCCAACTTTTAACGGAAAAAGTTATGCTCCTCCAAAAGAACAAGTTAGTTCATTTCTTCATTTCCTTCAAAGTATTGAAGGTCTTTTACTTGTTCTATATATGATTTAATTTACATGTAAACTTGTGTGTTGTCTTAGTGAATGTCCTTATGAGCAATGGCAGAGTCAGGATTGTCTGGAGGTGGGGGTGGAATAAAATTGAAGAGAATTAAATTTGTGGCAATAAAAAGTATATCGATATATATATGGTAAAAAAATTACATTAAAAATAGTTTAACATAAAAAAGAGTACAAATCAAGCTACTCGTTTTTGTGGTACGGGATAATTGATTTCTACGAGCATCCATATCTTGAAAACGATTACAAATAGCTTCGTTATCAATAGTTGAAACATCTCCTCTCCATAATACCACCAAGCTGTCATTCAACCATTCATCTCTCATTTTGTTTCTCAAATCAATCTTTACATATGTCATAGAAGAAAATAACCTCTCAACAGATGCAGTAGCAATTGGCAGGTGTAAAGGCGATTCAACCAAACGATAGATCAACGAAAAATGTCACGACCCAAAATCGGGTCATGACCAGCGTATGAGACGAACCGTCTAAGGGAGCCTGACTCATCTCAGCCTCAGAGTTCAAAACTTATAACCAGAAACCATTTATTATTAAACAATAAAAAAATATTATCATAATATCAAAAAAAGAGAACAAATATTTATAAGTAAAATTATTTAAAAACAAAACAATAGCAAATACAAATCATAACCTGTACATAACCCGGTGTGGAACTTATGAAAAAACAAATAATCTAGGGTCCGAACAATAGGGCACTCTCTGCTGACAAGGGTGCTTCACTGAACACGAAGTATCAGATGACTACTGTCAATAATTCCTGAAAACAAATTTTAAATAAAACAAGAAAAACAAAAAGGGGTCAGAACCTAATGTTTTTAAAAATGTTTCCAAAAAAATACCACATACATGTATTCATTGTATACTATTAGTATACACTCGTATTTCTTACAAATAGTAATTCAAATCCGTTGGAAAGAAAACATATTGCGGGGAATCATACAAATTGAATAAACAGAATAGATAAAATATTTATTATTTTATCTTTAAAAATAATTGCTGAGAATTAAATTTAAAGACTTGTCGAAAACAGAATTAAAGAAATAAAGTTTCTAAAACTCTAAAATATTTAATGTTATAATTTTCAGAAAATATTTACCAGAATGTTTACATCCAAAGCAAACAATATACAGACAAACCAAGTTTTAATATCATATATATATATATATATATATAACTAATGGAACTAGATACAATAGTGGATGTACCACTAGATAACAGGAGTGATTGTGTCACTAAATAGCAGAAGTGGCAATACCACTAGTACGTGTGTTTGTACTAGACACACGGTCACCAAATAACTCTGGTAACTAAAGGTCTTTTCTGAACATTGATATACCAAAGGCTATGTACCCCGTAGTTGAGGTGTCCCATATATATAGATGCATATATGTAAAAATATCTATAACAATCAAACAAGCATACCAGAGTATGAAATCAGAAAACTGAATACAATAGTTTAAAAAATACAGAAAATATCTTATAACAAAATAGAATGTTTAATAACTATAATAAACATCAAGCATATTGTTTATTTTAGAAACATAACACTTATTACAGAAAATATATTACAACTCAGAACATAATATTTATTATGAAATTCATAATAAATATCAAATCAAAATGTTTATTTCATAAACATACTCAAATTTTCTAAAGCACATTTTCCATATCAAAGATTTCACGCAATCCAAATTTTAGGATTTCATATCCTTTAATTAAACCAATTTACATACAGAGACCAAATACATAAAAGACATATAGAGTTCAGAGCAAACAACTTATGTGTTCTGAGCTGTCATCACTCACCTGGACGTTGAGCTAATAATCCAAGTCAGAGTCCACCGATAAATGACTGGTTACCTCGAAAGGTGAGAAAATATGAAATAGAGATGATTCATAAAAAACTCATATATGATAATTGTGGCAATACAGAGCATGTATGAATACATATGCAGACTCAAACTCCTGACAATGTCAGAAGACCTATTTCAATCAAAGATTTAATGCTCTTATCTCAAAAATCAAAAATATCTCATAAAATTGTTGACTAGTCCCCCAAACTTCTCAGAATTTATAATTCAGTCCACAAAGTATATATTTATCAAATTAATCCTCAAAATATCATAAATATCAATATTAATCCTTCACATACTCAAAGTATGCACAATTACACTTTTAGTCCCTCAGACATGTGGCTTACTCAAGTAACAATATGCTTATTCAAGTAACTGAACCCCCATTTTACTTGAGTTAGACAAAGCTCTTACTCAAGTAAGACAGATGCATGACTTACTCGAGTTAGCCAAAGTGCTTACTCGAGTAAGACACATGTTCAGAGTTCAAAATCATTCAACTTCAATAATCCAATTTTATTCATTTAACCCATATTTAATCCAATTATAAACTTCTAATCAAACATAATTATGTAAGTTGACATCCCATAAACATCCATTAACAACCAAAGTTCCATAAATCATCAAACTCCATTTCAACAGATTCAAAATAATAAAAAACTCATTTTCATTTAATATTCCTACTCACTTTCAACTATTTCATTTACAATCAAATTGAATCCCATACTAGACATCCTAACTCGATCCATTTCATCAAGTTCCAAAATTATCCAAACCCATTTATGTCCATAAACAGTCACGTTTCATTATCAAAATCAAATTCTAAATGGTTCTATATGAACTACAAGCAAGAACCAAAGTCGAGATATGATTTGTACCTCCAATCCGTGAATAGGTGATAAAAAAGCAAAGAGATCAAGAGAGAAATGTTTCTGAGGGTTGAGAGAGTGTTTTGAGGTGAAAAATGACGAAGAACATCGGATAAACTCGCTTATAAAAGCATCCACCTCCTCACCGCTTTCCCAGAACAAGGCTCACTCAAGTAAACCATTGTCTTACTCGAGTAAGACACTTCATAACTCAGAAATTCAATCTTGTCTACTCGAGTGACACACAAATCCAATCGAGTAAACCAACCCCTATTTTACTCGAGTAAGCATTACTCTTACTCGAGTAATCGAAGCTTCGGAAGCAATGATTAATTCCTCTCTTACTCGAGTAACTCCTCAATTAATCGAGTAATACAGTTTCATTTCACTCAAGTTACACATTTTCTTACTCAAGTAAACATGATCTTTCTTCACAAAATTTTGAATTCACTTAAAATTTCATCTAAGAATTAAGCGGTCATTTCAGAAAAAGTCTATCTTTTGTAGTTTCCTTCATCTTATTTGCAAGAGTTCCCAAGTCCTCTACATTATAGAATCGCTTATCTCTTCTCATATGACTTAGAAAGGATTCGAGTTCCTAAGGCATCAATGAGCGATTCATATTTGAGAAGTCATATGGATAAACATGAGCAAGCTTCTCCACATAAAAATTAGAGAATTTATTCTTTCGATCAAGATATGCAAAGTGATGTATGCTAAATTTACATAGTTATTCAAGCATAAATAGATAGCATTTTGGTCCTAAGTGTACTTAATTGTTCACGAATTTATATGATTTTTCGTGTATTGTGTGGGGTGGATATGAATGCATGAAATGTGGATGAAAAGACATTAAAAAGGATTAAAAAATATTTTTTTTGAAGTGGCAAGATCAATAGAAGAAAGTGCGACAAAAATTGGCTCGAAGGGCATCACATTTGGCACCACGAAGAGCAAGTTTGGAGGCCACACCCTAGGCCACGGTCATGGGCATTAGAGGCCATGACTGTTGAAACCTACTGCCCTAAAATGTGCACAAGAATTTCAAGACAGAGGAGGGCCATGGTCATGGCCATTGAAGGCCAAGATCATGGCATTCGAGGCCACGATCATGGTGCTGACCATGGTCGTGGCCATGCTGAATGAGTGAATTGTGGGTAGTAGCCGTCCATGGTCATGGCCACTAAAGGCCATGACCTTGGTCACCTGTTGATCATAAAAAAAGTGTGACGTAAAATGACAAACAAGTGGGGACCAAAGCACATGCAATGACCATTTTTGGAAGAGTTTTTCTAGGGTTTGTGGGGGACTTAGAGGATTATAAATTGGCCTCTCCTACATCATTTTGGTAACCTTGGACAATTGCATATTAAAGAATAAAAACATTCTCTACACATTCTCCAAGGAAGATTCAAATAGGAGAGAAAAGAGGATTAGGAATTCATCAACCATTGAGAGAAGCTTCATTCTATCTTGTTTTCTTTGTCTAGAAACATGTTTAGGATTATTATTTATTGTTTTATATTTTATTTTCTAAACATGCTTTATTGTTAGGGTGTAGAGATATAAACCTTGGATTTATGTTGCTTTAGTGGATGATTTATGTTATGGGTATTGTGTTTTATTGTGTTAAATATATTGTTCTTGATTCCTTAATTGTTAAATATATTGTTGGTGATGATTCTATCACTTGTTTTTTATTGAATGATGTTGTGCTTAGCTACCATAATGTTGTTTTTGACAAGCCCAAGTGATGAATCAAAAGACAAAGTTTGGGTTAGGTTACAAGCATAGACTTGTATGGTTTTAGGATAAAAATATACCTATGCCTACAAGATGTTCGATGAAAATCCTAAAAGGACTTAATTGGCCTAGTTGGGCTAGGTGAGGCCGAAAGGACCCTCCTAAGTAATTGTAGGTACGACTCGAGTGACCTTGAGAGAGGCATTGTGTTAGTCTTGAGGAGAGAACACTCACACCCATTTTCCTAGTACCTATTTTCATTCATTTAGCAACTAAATCCTTGGTTTTATCTCGAAATCCCTAATGTTTTCTTAATATTGAGTTTTTTGTTTTACTTTATTGCTTGGTTTTATTTCCAAAGCCCCCCTTCGGGCCCAAAACAACTTGATGATTTTATTTTCTTTTATTTTATTATTCGACCACAATTAGACACGTTTCCTTGGATTCGATAACCCAATGGATACTCTCAAGGTAAAACTACATCGATTCTCGTACGCTTGCGAGACACCGTTCAAGTTTTTGCCGTCGTTTCCGGGGAACTAAGTTCTTTTGTGGTCATTTTTATTTTTGTTTTTGTTTTACTTACTTGCTTGTTTCTTTTGCACTTATAGGAATTTATGCTTTTGAGACGCACTAGGATCTTTAAAAATTAAGAGATTGTTCCTTTGATTACCAAGATTGAGAGGGTTTTGAGGGCAAACCAGGCTAATCAAAGAAGGGCAAGGATGGAAGGGAATGTTAGACCTCAATGCGAGGTTGAGAATGCTAGAGTTGAGAAATCCTAAGGAGGTGCTAATGGGAACCAATTGCCGGGTCGTATGAACATGAGAGATATCCAAAGGTCGGTGATTGGCACCTCACCTGCTTGCATTTGATTGAGTCCGACGGTAATAAACTGTAAATTGAATAGCATTCATTTTAGTATGTTGTCATATCACAATGGTTTGCCATTGAAGGATCCTCTTTCATTCTTGAGGGAGTTCTACACCACCATCCAAACCTTCTCTCTTCATGGATTGACCGAAAATGAGTTAAGGATGAGGTGTTTTCCTTACACATTGAAGGATAGAGCGAAGATTTGAATGATCAATTTGTTGGAAGGGTCACTTGGAACATGGAAGGAGATATATGAGAAGTTCATGATGAAATACTACTCTCCTCAAAAGACGGTGGAGTTAAGGAGCAAGATTTAGTCTTTCTATCAATTGGAAGGTGAGCCCTTTCATGAGGCATGTAAGCACTTTAAGTTATTATTGGGTCCACGCCCACAATATCAATTCTCTTTGGCACTATTGGCTCAATTCTTCTATGATAGATTGCCAATACATGGGCAAACGCTTGTGGATATCGCTTCGGGTGGTTATTTTAGAGAGGATACGGTCGATGAGGTGTATGACATATATGAGATGTTAGCAACCAATTCACAACAAAAAGTGGTTAGAGAACAAAAAAGGGGCATGTATGAGGTAAATTCTTTCACTTCTCCCGAATTAGCTTCAATAGTTGATGAATTGTCCAGGAAGATGAATTTGTTGCTCAAAAGGAATGCCTTGGTGAATGAAAAATATGTTTATTGTGGTGTGTTGGGCATGATGAATTTCATTGCAGTTTAAACAATGGTGGAGTTGGTTATGAGGAAGTGAATTTTATGGGGGGATTCCCACATGCTCAACCTAGGAATGACCCATATTCTAACATTTATAATCCGGGATGAAAAAACCACTCAAATTGTTCATGGAGCCCCCAACACGAATCAAATTTTTTCACAACTAAGACCAAATGGACCTCCCGGTTACCAACCTAGATCACCACAACCTTTTCAACAAAACCAACCCCAACCACCACCCACAAAAATGAACCAAGAAAAACGCCACCCTTAGAGGACATATTTATACAATTTATGTCTAAGATGGAGCTAGAGATGCCAAGGTGGACCAGGTCATTTAAGCTCAGCAAACTACTATCCAAAACCTTGAAAGGCAAGTGGGCCAAATAAACAAGACCATTTCGGTTAGAAAGAAGGGAAAGTTGCCTAGCACATCCCAAGTGTACCCAAAGAGTGTCATGGGCTGGTTCCGGAACCGTCGGTTCTGATTTTTGGAATGGAGGAACCGAAACCAAACCGTGGTTCCCACGATTTGCAGGTTACGGTGTGGTTCGGTTCTGGTTTTGGTTTTGACCTGGTTTTAGCTGGTTTTGATCAGTTCAACAGTCGGTTCGATTCTGGTTTGGTTCCCTCTTTTTTAAAAAAAAATTATTTTTAATCCGCTATTTTATCCCGTCATTTTTTCCATGTTTGTGAATTCTATTATATTCAATAATTAACTATAGTATCAATAATACATTTTATTCCAAATATTTCTAATTTATAGAGTTGAAAAAAATAAAAAAAAGGTTCAAATCGCCGGTTTCGATGGTTTTTAGAGGGGTGGAACCGAAACATAAACTGTAACCCTCCGATTTTGATCTGCCGATACCAGTTCTGGTTTTCACCTGTCCGGTTCAATTCAATTCAGTTCGCCGGTTCTTGTTCCAAAATAACATGTCTAGTCATGGCTATTACTTTGAGAAGTGGAAAGGAGTTTGAGGAAACAAGTGTGGGGGAGGTAGCTAGGAAGAAGAAGAAGGCAATTGTGGTGGAAAAACCCGATAGTCGTGAGGAAGTTCAGGGAGAACAAGTGCAATATAAAGAGCCTCCTTCCAACCAAAATGCTGAGGTGAAACCCTATATGCCCCAAATCCTAATCCCTCAATAGTTGAAGGAACTTAATGTGACTCCAATCCCATTTCCTCAATGGTTGAAATCACATACCCAAGCCAAGGAATTTGAGAAGTTCTTGGAAATGTTCAAGAAGTTGGAGTTGAACATACCATTCTTGGAGGCCATTTCTTAAATGTCTAACTATGCTAAATTCTTGAAGGATCTAGTGGACAATAAGAAGAGGTTGGAAGAGTATGCTATGATGGCACTTACTATGGAGTGCAGTGCAATTTTATTGAACAAATATCCTCCAAAGCTCAAGGATCTGGGGAGCTTTATCATTCCTTATACTTTTGGAAAATTGGAAAATGTGGATTCCTTATGTGATTTAGGTTCTTCGGTCCACCTAATGCCCCCATCCATCTACAAAAAGCTTGGAATTGGAGAGCTAACGCCTATAACCGTCAAACTCCAATTTGCAGATCACTCAATCAAGCAACCATTTGGAGTTGTGGAAAATATCCTCGTAAAAGTAGATAAGTTCTTCTTTCACGTTAATTTTTATGTTTTGGATATGGATGACGCTTGTGACACACCTATCATACTTGGGAGACCCTTTTTGGAAATCGATAGGGTGTGCATTGATTTGACTAAGGGGAGCATACTTTTTAGAGTGGGGAAGGAAATTGAGGAGTTTCATGTATCTAAGAATGTGCATACACAATTTCTTAATCATGATGAAAATAGGGTGCATTCTTTAGACACATGTTACATGATATCTAAACCCTCATCATGGAACCCTTTGAGTGACACCCAATGTGAGGAACAACCTAAAGAGAACCCAATAGTGTGTTCAAAGGAAGTAGAGCATGGAAAGGAACCTAGTGCAAAAGAGAGAGAAGATAAGAAAAGGGTTGAGAGCGAAAATGAGAAATCTAAAGGGAAAGAGAGTGATTGTTGTTTGAAGGATGAGTTTGTTGAGGGACAACAAGTTTATTATTTTCCACCCAAAATTCACTTTCTTTATAACCCCAAAGTTCCAATGTGTGGTCCATTCTTGATTTCTAAAGTTCATTCATTCGGTCATATAGACATCATTTTGCATGATCATAAAGCAATCACTGTTTATAGGTAGTGTTTGAGACCTTTGAAGGGATCCATATGTAGGACTATTTGGCGTCCCAAATAGTTCCTTTACACACGTCCAAAATGATGTTAAACTACTTTTCATCCGCAATGACATTAAACTATGGTTATCTTGCATTGCATATACTGTAGGTTTCAATTTTAATTTGCAATTTAGGTTAGAAGCACATTTATGTTTTCTTTCTTGCATATTTTTGCCAAAAATGGTGTAAGAGTTTATTCTTTTTATGTATACATGTTATACCTCTCACAAACTTTAGCATGCATATATTTTGTGTCCTCTAACCTTTGTTGTTACATCCTAATGATGGATTCATGCACTCAAGGCAAATTAATGGCAAGCAAGCAGCAATTAGAGAAGCTTTATAAACCATATCCTTTTGCTTTATGCTTTATTGTTGCTATTGAACTTGTCCTCATATTTTTCATGATTGTTTAGTTTGATCTGAATTTATATTTTTGAACATTGAGGACAATGTTCATATTAAGTGTGGGGGAGGGGATTTTGATTGCTTCTTTGTGTTAATTGTGTTTATATGTTTGCTTTTGTTCAATTTTGTCAAAAATGCTTGAAATTTTTGCTTGAATTGTGCTTAATTTCTTTTAGAATGCATCAAATTTGAAAGAGTATGATTTGGATTGAATTGGTTGAAGAATTTTTTTAGTGTGTTAGTATGCTTTTAACATGATTAGTTCAGGAATGCATTCTATTCAATGAAAATTAGGTTTTATATTTGGCATTTTTAGGTTGCAAGATTGAGAGTTTCTTTATCAACTACTTTAGTCTTTATGTGGGGGGCATAAAAGAGGCTTTTAAGATTGTTGCTAAGTTGTTTTTAAGCAAAATTGCTTAATTTGTTGAATTGTGTTTAAAGACGTTAGAGTAGGCTTGACTTTTAATTGAATGAAAAGTGCTTATTTTAAATGTGTGAAATAGTAAAACTTTTCTCTTTGAGGGTAAACCTAAACAAGGACAAGTGCATAGGGTCTCAACCTTGTGGTAGAAAATGTTAGTACACCCAAGGATCATTAATAAGTGTTTTTACACAGGGACTCTTAATTTGCTAACTATGTTTGTAGCACCCAAAAATAAGAGGGAAATGATCAATTGGGTAAATCAATGAATATAATTGTAAAAGAAAGCACTATAAATCGATAATGAATGAATAAGGTCAAGTTTGCTCCAAAACAAAGGAAGTTGTGTTTTGAACTTAGAAATAGGGGAGATAAGCTTCATAGATGCCAATGGACTAGGGGAATTGATAGATAGATTCTCAAAATTGCAACTTCTTAATGCCAAGGTTTGATGTTTTGTAAATGTTGAATAGCATTGTCTTTTCTCTCTTGATCATTTTATTCATATACTTTCATAGTATAATAATTTTCTTGCCTCTTTGATTTGAATTGTATTATTTCCTCGGGATTGGAATTGTTTTTTCTTGGGGACAAGAAAACGAGTAAGTGTGGGGGAATTTAATATATGCTAAATTTACATAGTTATTTAAGCATAAATAGATAGCATTCTGACTATAAATGTACTTACTTGTTCACGAATTTATATGATTTTTCATGTATTGTGTAGGGTGGATGTGAATGCATGAAATATTGATGAAAAGACATTAAAAAGACATGAAAAATATTTTTTTGAAGTGGCAAGATTAATAGAAGAAAGCATGGGAAAAATCGGCTCAAAGGGCATCGCGTTTGGCACCGCGAAGAGCAAGATTGGAGGCCACACCTTGGGCCACGGTCACGGGCATTGGAGGCCGTGAACATGACCACCTACTGCCCTAAAATGTGAACAAGAATGGAAATATAGAGGAGGGCCATGGTCATGGCCATTGGAGGCCACGATCATGGTGCTGACCCTGGCTGTGCTGAGTCATAAAAAAAGTGTGACGCAAAATGACAAACAAGTGGGGACCAAGGCACATGTAAGGAGAAGTTTTGCAAGAATATTTGTAAGGTTTGTGGGGGACCTAGAGGACTATAAATAGGCCTTTCCTACATCATTTTTGACAACCTTGGACACTTGCACATTAAAAAATAAAAACATTCTCTACACATTCTCTAGGGAAGATTCAAAGAGGAGAGAGAAGAGGATTGGAAGAGGTCTTCATCAACCATTGAAAGAGGCTTCATTCTATCTTTTTATCTTCTTTTATTTGTCTAGAAACATGTTTAGGATTCATATTTATTGTTTTATATTTTATTTCCTAAATATGTTAGCTTAGTTTTATTGTTAGGGTGTGGAGATATAAACCTTGGATTTATGTTGCTTTAATTGATGATTTATGTTATGACTATTTTGATTATTGATAAATATATTGTTCTTGATGCCTTAATTGCTAAATATATTGTTGGTGATGATTCTATGACTTGTTTTTGATTGAATGATGTTGTGCTTAGTTACCACAATGTTGTTTTTGACGAGCCTAAATGATGAATCGAAAGAAGAAGCTTGTGTTAGGTTACAAGCATAGTACTTGTATGGTTTTAGGATAGAAATATGTGTGTGCCTACAAGATGTTCGATGAAAATCCCAAAAGGACATAATGGGCATAGTTGGGCTAGATGAGGCCGAAAGGTCGTAGACAATTCTAGGTGCGACTCGAATGACCTTGAGAGAGGCCTTAGGTTAGTCTTGAGGAGAGAACACTCACACCCATTTTCCTAATACCCATTTTCATTCATTTAGCAACTAAATCCTTGGTTTTATCTCGAAAGTCATAACATTTTCTTAATATTGAGTTCTTTGTTTTACTTTATTGCTTGGTTTTATTTCCAAAAACCCCCAAAACAACATAAATCTAAGGTAAAACTACATCTATTCTCGTACGCTTTCGAGACACCAATCACAAAGCAATTAAGTATATATGTGCTTACTTTAGAGAAACGATGATTCATCTCTTGTTGAGTTGAATCAACAACCTAACATTTCAACAAGAATTATTAAATTAATTAAGAACCAATTAATTAAGAAATTTAGATTAAAGCTATAAATTTTTTTATTACCTTGCAAAAAATTTCAACGCGGTAATGGTGATAGTTGGTAATGTTTCTTCCGTCCCTCTTCACACGAATCAACCTTGGAACTATATCTTCCACATTAATTACCGGAATGTCATTAGCTTGACAAAACGTCTCCAATTCTTTCACTAAACCATCTCATCCGGATTCTCTATAATTTTTTAACTCATCTTTCACAGTTCTAATTTGGTTGATAGCATTTAAAATGTTTTGATCTCTTTCTTGCAAAGCCATAGATAATTTATTTGTCAAACCCAACAAATGTTTCATTAAGAACATAGGAAATACAAACTCATAGCTCTGTACTTTGCTAAGCACACCCCTAACTTTGGCACCTGATTCATGTTTAGTGCCATCTTCAAACACATTTTCAAGAACTTCTATAACTGAGGGCCACATATCTTTGAGGCAAACTATGGTTAGATAGTGCGATCCCCATCGAGTATCACTTGGTCTTTTCAAAGAAGTTTCTTGATTTTTTCCAGTACCAGAAGTGATTTCTCTATTCTCAAGTTGTACTACCTTTCTATCATGCTCCAACTGTCGAAGGTTATATGCTCTTTCACATGAAGATCCACATATATTTACAATCAATCCAAGATAATTAAAAAGTCATAAGTGCATCGATTCACCTTGCATACAGCAATAATTACCAATTGGATTTGATGTGCAAAACAATGCACATACCAATCACAAGGATTTTCCTTCAAAATAAGTTCCTTCAAGCCATTAAACTTGTAATATCCCGTACTTTCCGATCATGATTCCTATAGTTTTTGAATAGGACATGAAAGACTTTTGGGAATACCAATGGATGTTTAATGATGTAATCATGTTAGGATGGATGTTGTTAAGTGTTAGAAATGATCCGGAACGAGTTCGGTAACAAGAAAAGTCAAGAAAGAAGAAATAAGGCATTTAACGTGTGTAGCCTTAGGAGTAACGCACGTTATGAAAGCTTAACGTACGTAAGACTGACTTTAACGTACGTTAGACACTGTTTTCGCAGCATACGTGTTTTCAG
>CAODLS013403106.1:0-24619 GCA_948243855.1 Flueggea neowawraea | reverse complement strand
ACTGGTTGTCAAAGCAAGAAAAGAACTTGGTCTTTCTTCTCCATCTTCAACTCCTTCACCATCTCCTCTCTTCACAAACTCTACTCTTTCTCGTCAAAACTCTTCATCTTCAAGACTCGGCTTCAACATCCCTCCTTCACTCACTATACCAAATCCTTCTTCTTCAAATAGTTCCTCTTCTTGGAGTGATCATGACCATCTTATTAGTCCTAGTAACAGTCCACTTAACCCTGCTTCTTTGCCTTTTTATGCTAATGGTACTGCTGGCTGTGGAGGGTCGGATTTAATTGACGAGTTCCATCTTCAAGACCAGCTCTCTTTTCTCAACGATAATTCAAATTCAAATTTTGGACCCAGAAATCCCGATCTTTATTACTCACCGCAGCAACAACAACAACTTGATTCTTTATCAAGTCCCACAGGTGGCGGTTCTGACCTGTACTGGGGAGCTGGTGGTGGGGCTGCTCACCGGAGGAGTTGCTCAGTAAGTGATGTTTTGGGGTCTGAGGATCCGAGTTCCGGGTTTGGATGGAGACCATGTTTGTACTATGCAAGAGGGTACTGCAAGAATGGGAGTAATTGCAGGTTTGTTCATGGTGGAATTGGTGAAGCAGATGGGAGTAGTATGGTTGGTTCACCTAATAGTAACAGCAAGATGGAGCTCATGGAGCAGTGTCATGACATGCTTAGATCTACTACCAACAAGTCTGCTCAGCAGCAGCAAAGATTAGCTGCTGCTGCTCAGCTCATGGCTGGTTCCGGTTCGGGTTCTTTCCCTTACTCTCCCAAGTGCATGAACTTCCTCCTTCAGCAGCAACAAAATGATAGCCAAAGGTAGTTTATCTTTTTCTTTTTTCCTCAATTTATGGTCAAAATTTTATGTGGTTTCTTGTATTGATTGTTATGTCAATTTTTATTGATTCTTTCAGGGCTGCTGCGGCTGCTTTAATGATGGGTGAGGAAATGCAGAAATTTGGAAGATCTATGCTTGACAGGAACGATTTGGTTAACCCGGCTTCAAGGCAGATCTACTTGACTTTCCCAGCTGATAGCACTTTCAGAGAGGAAGATGTCTCTAATTATTTCAGGTTTGTGTTCATTCTTCTTGTTGTGTAAGGTGAAATTAATTGTGAAATTGAAGTTCGGTTCTTGGTTGTTGTTGAAGTATTTACGGGCCGGTTCAAGATGTGAGGATTCCATACCAGCAGAAGAGGATGTTTGGTTTTGTTACCTTTGTGTATCCTGAAACTGCGAAGATAATCTTGGCCAAAGGGAATCCTCATTTTGTATGTGATGCTAGAGTCCTTGTTAAGCCTTACAAGGAGAAAGGCAAAGCTCCAGACAAGTACAGGCACTCTCTAACTCTCTATCCCTCTCTCTTTTCTTCTCAAAGATAGAATCTTTCTCAGCTGTATTGGAATCCTCTTTTCCTCTTCTTAGCATGCCATTATTGTTTTGTTTTGTACAGAAAGCAAACACAGCAAGTTGAGAGAGGAGACTTTTCACCATGTGGGACTCCAACTGGCCTTGACTCAAGAGACCCTTTTGATCTCCAACTTGGTAAGTGCAAACAAAACCGAATTCTGAAACAATTTTGCTTTCATTTCAGAAACTTCTAACTCTTTTTTTTTTTTGCAGGGTCGAAAATGTTTTATAATTCCCAAGACATGTTATGGAGGAGGAAATTAGAGGAGCAAGCTGATTTACAGCAAGCACTAAAACTTCAGAGTAGGAGATTGATGGGATTGCAGCTTCTTGATGTCAAGAAACAGCACCATCACAGAGCTCTTTCTACCGGCAGCCCAGTTCCATCTCCAACTCACTCTCCCAATTTCTTCAGTCAGTCTGTTGCTTTCCCTCCACTCCATGCCACCACTGACCTTGTACAGGGTACATAATTTAACCATAACCAATAATTAATAAATCATCAAGTTTTTTTTAAAATATTATAATTTGGTTTTATGATTGTTTTTGTTCTGGTTTGTGGCAGAGAATTGTTCAAGTCCGGTGCCGGCAGTTTCCATTACTGCTCCGCCGGAGAAGCAGGCAGCCGTTTCGGGTAAAGAATCCAATTGCAGTGAAGAGAATGGAAGTGGCAGAGATAGCTCTCATGGGGAAGAAAGTAATTTGCAAGAAAGGTAATATTCTTTTTGCATTTTGGATTAATGGCAATAAATTGAACTAAAATAGTACCTGTCATGCTTTTGCTTAGATTTTTATCAATTTTTAGTCCATGCATTAACTTTTTCTGTACTCTTGCCAATTTAAGTAGAAGTTTACATTTATGCTTTAATTGCAATTAATTGCAGTTTGGAGCACAATCTCCCTGATAGTCCCTTTGCTTCTCCTACGAAAGGATCTGGAGATTACTTTTCTGCCTTCAATAGTGTTGCTGCTAGTGCTAGTGATGCTGATAAGGATGCCACTATCCCACCCTCATCCTCTTTAGCAATAATTTGGTTACTTCAACTCTAATCCCCGGCAATTCCCGCGATATGACATCTTTCAAATCATTTAACTGCCAATTGCCTAGGTAATGGACTCTATTTGGCTCCCTCTATGAATTAGAAACCTCGACCCTTAGCACAGTAGACAACTCCAGTATTACTGCACCATAAATTTATTATCATTTCAACTTAGTATTTTATGTGACAATTAGCATTTGTTGATTGAGATTAACTTTCTGTAATTTTTCAGGTTTTCATCAGGGCATGGAGCTATTGGGATGTATGCCGGGACAGGCGGACCAACCTGCCCCGTTGCGATTTAGCTTCCTGTGCTCAGGTAAAGACTCTTTTAAACGTTGGATTCCTTTTCAATCTTTATCATATATATTTACTTGATATGCAAACATGATGTGATTTGTCTTCTAATGGAGGTTTGGTTGGTTTTTGGATTTTTCTTTTCTACAATTTGCAGGAAGACCGAGAAGTGTAACCAAACAAAAACTCACATCAAAGAAATATAATCATATAAATGTAGAGAACCAGCAGCAGCAGCGCGACAGCCACCGCCGTGACCACCACCATCACCACTAGTTGTACCTTTGCCACAGACCTTCCATCATCATCAATACTATACTACGTACTACCATACAAATTGCATACATGAAAGGCAGTAGTAAAGGAAGTGGGTCAGCCATTCCTTTCTTTGTTCTTGTAGTATTTTCATCACTCATTTCAGCAGTAGTGTTAAGTCTGGACCACATAACAGGTTAAAGAAGAAAGCAAAAAAAGAGGATCAGAACAAAAAAGAAAAGAAACCCAAAAGAAAATTCACACAGATGTGTAGTTTATTTGTAACTTTATGGAACTGTAATTTCTTTCTCCTCCCCTTTACTTTCTAATTTTTACCACTCCTTAGTGTAGTTTGTTAGTTGTGTTTGTAGGATATATCAGAAGGAAAGAAAATCTGTGTACAGCAGAAGCAGAATTATCCAGAGAATGAGCAAGAATGAAGAGGTAAAAAAACCCATAAAGGGTAAATATTGGGAGGTGGAAAATTTTCTGTGAAGGGGAGTAAAGGGAAAGGTAAAACAGTAAAAAAAAGGCAGTAAACTCAGTCAGTTCTTGAATTACAAAATTATGTGGTGTTGTATCTTATTTCAGTAGTTCAGTTGGTATCAGAGACAGAAAGAAAAAGAAGTCATAAAAAATCTAACTAATTTGGTTTCTGCTTCTGTTTCTTCTTTTGCCTCGTTATTGCAAGAATGATTTGTCTTTGTTACAATTTTTAGTTTATTTTTTCCTCAGATAATTATTATTATTTATATATTGCCTAGGTGGGGTCCATCCTGCCTTTCAATTTCTTTCTCCTTTCATTGAAGGAGGTGGGCCCACAAGGCATAACATCACATGGGGGAAGGTTGCTGACACTGCAACCGGGTCCTACTTTATTTATCTATTGCCAGGTTGTTTGTGGGCCCTCCCACCAGCACCCACCCATGTGCTGCCACTCACTCAATCACTATTCCCACCGCGGTAACCCCCTAAAATTTAAAAAAACTAAGTTTTTTTTTTTGGGGCAAGTCTCAGTAATTTCTGTACCTTCATGTTTTACTTTTTTTTTCTCTTTTTTAATAACTCAACGAATTTTGGTGATACTTTTTTTTACAAATAGTGCATAACTATTTCGGGTCTCTCCTTTTAAACAACTATTTAAAAAAAATATATATATATTTAATTAAGAAAATAATTTTTATTTTTTATTTATTTTTAAAATATAAAAGTATTGAAAAATATGTTTATTAATTTAAAAGTTTTTTGAACAATGTTTATTTTTATTTTTTTAATTTTTTAAAAAATAATAGAAAATAGACATAATTTTTTAAGCCAATAATTTCAATATTATATATAAACTAGACGTAAATTATAAAAGAGAATTACATAATTAAATTTTAAAAAGATTAAATGCCTTTTTAAAAATATAATATATAAATTTGTAGTGTGTAATTAGTGTTAAAAAATTCGGCGCAATTATATTTTACTTTATATGATTAAAGAATTTATTATTCGTTATATATTATTGGTTATCTACTAAATTTTATATTTTTTAAATAAACCTAATATATTGTTGATAAGCACATCATTTACTAACAACTTCCTCCTCTTCTTTTTTTTTTTTCTCAGTGGTGTTTGTTTTTTGACAAGCAAAAACAGATATACAATAAAAAAAAATGAATGCTAAACGTATTTTTTCAAACAAAACGAGCTTTTTGTGCGAGAAATTTCTCATGGTGTCGAGGGGAAGGGGCATACGAACATGCATGGGAAAGTAGAAAGTGATAGAACCACACGAATGACAAAAACGCAGTGTAGCAGGAATGCTTAGGGCTTTGTGTTGTGTTGCAGCTGCGTTGCGTTGTGTAAAAACATCTCATTTATGGGTTCAATTAGTTTTTAATTGTAATCATCAGCACTGGATTTTGTTACCCAAAAACACAAAAAAGCTAAACTTGGTAAGGGATAGTGATAACCACAAGCCCCCATCTTATTACTTCACACGTTGCTACGCCCCCAACCACCTTCTTCATTTTTCTTTTTCTTTTGCTGGCGGTCGGTCCCGTAACTTTTGTTTCTCCAAAGGGATCGTGACTTTCACAAAGAAGGCTCATCTCTATTATCTTAAAATTCTTGAAAAATCTCTTAGGACTTATTGGGGAGGAGTAGTATTATTTTGTGTAATTTGATCGATAATAATTACATAGTAAAAAAATAAAAAAAAATATATGTTTTTTGATAAAAAATATTAAATACACGATATGCTAAATAAAATAAATGTCAAATAATCTTCTAATCTTATTTATTTATTTCATGTTTTGAATTTAAGATCTCGTGATGTTAAGTGTGTGTTTTTACTTATTGAACTACCTCAACTTGGCAGATTAACATTTACAAATCTTATGCGGTTACCGAATTGAAAAACAAAATTATGCACTTGATTAACGAATATGCATATACCATAAAAAAAATTAGAATAATACTGGAACTCAATATTTTTAAAAATAAAATTAGAAATTTGATTGTGCTAATAATATTTACTGATAAATATATAAAATTCAATAGCATGTAATGACTTTCTCAAAATGACAAGATGAACATATATTAATTTAAAGAAAATAAAAAGAAATAAGCTTAGCAATTCCAAAACAGAGAAAATATCATTTCATCTACTTCTAATTTATACAATCTATCCTGTTTAATAAAGCAAAGACACAAGTATTCTTGCTAATTCATAATTAGGTGTTCTCCAATCATGGGCTATAAATAAAAGTTTTCAATAGATGAGACAATGTTAGTCCAAAATGATGTAGATTTGAAGTTACCCACTGACATTTGTTTAGTGGAGATTTTTTTGTGTACGTCTCTAAACAAATAATTAAGGAGAAGGTAGCGTTAATTTGGTCGAGCTAGTACAGTTTGAATTCATTGTTTCAAGCCGGTTTGCTTTTCTTCGAGCCTTGACAATAATGAATGATATGGTTTGGTCAATCCTTTTGCATGATTTTTTGTTGAATTTGATTGTGCCGCAATTCTCATTTACTGTACAGTAGGTGTTATTTTAGGTAAGTTAAGTAGAAATGAATTTCAAATCGATAGATAATATCGATAAAGAAATCGAAAGAGTGACACGTTTTTTAGAGCTGAAATATATATAAATGATCATTCATTTAATAGATGTACCTAAGACAAATATATAAAATCGTTCGTAACATCTGAATGGATGAATTTACATTGCAGATCGCAAGTCAATTTGTTGTTTAATTTTTGTTGATTTCTGCAATTAATTATTAATCAATATTCATTACTTTCATTTAAGTTTCATATTAACAAGTCACTATTGAACTCTTTTCATAATTTTATATCTTTTAAAGTGGATAATTTTTTTACAACCGGATGGTTGTAGGAGCTCCTACGACCTTTTTTATTAAGATACAAAATTCTTAATACTGTGTAACTTTCCTTTGTTAAAGTTGTAGAAATTTCTAATATATAAATGAAATTTATTAATCATTAATCAAAAAATTATAAATTCTAGTAAGGAAACATTGCATTTTGATAAAAAAAAATGTTATAGAAGCTCCTGCAACTATCTGATTGTACGAAAAAATTCTCTTTTCAAAACAACAAATTATCCTTGTGATTGCTCTTGTGAAGGTGGTAGTTTTTTGTGATGTAACCATATTGTAAGCTTTAACATATTGTATAGTCTAACTATTATCAATTTTGGCCTTAAATCTCTCAATTAAATATCATCAATTAGTAATTTTGGGACAATAATTTTTATCTTATAATTAAGAAGATATTAATTAAACAAAAAGAAAACTGCTAATAAGATTTAGGAACTTTAATTTGAAATGCTACTATTTTAGTTCACATTTTCCATGTATAAAAAACAAAAGCAATAAAATTGATACATGGCTAGTACGGTGGTCTTTTGTACTGAGTTAGACGGTCGGTCGTCTACGAATATAATATAAGCATGTATCGGTCTTAGAGCAGTATTGTTTGTCGTTCATGAGTTAAGTAGAGGCCTTTTCTGTTGTTAGGTCCATGAAAAGGCTAGTCCAGTAACATTGACAGCCCTTTCAGTCGAAGTGATAATAGCTTAAATTTTATGGGAAAGGTACAAAAATATCCGAAATAAATTTTAATTTTACAAAGTTTCAAGTGTATAAAGAGTAAACTACTTCAAAAGATATCAGATTTTACAAACGAACAAGGACACATGGAAAATAAATGGTGTACACGACCAAAAAAGTAAAAATACCATATTTTTTCCAAAGGAGGAGGACAAATAGTGGACAAATGATGTACATAACCAAAAAAAATAAAAATAGCAGATTT
Source organism: Flueggea neowawraea (assembly GCA_948243855.1). Lineage (NCBI taxonomy): Eukaryota > Viridiplantae > Streptophyta > Magnoliopsida > Malpighiales > Phyllanthaceae > Flueggea > Flueggea neowawraea. The sequence continues at coordinate 17,273 of CAODLS013403106.1, read as the reverse complement.
TTCAGAGAGAGGACAAATGGTCTACAGTTGGACAGATGGTGGATAAATAGTGTATGTTGCTAAAAATGTAATTTTAATCATTTTATACTATAATAAAGTGCACAATAAAGTACAAAAGACGTATAAATAATAGACAATGTAAGTTATAATGACTTTTGGGTCAATTTAATAATTATGAAAAATTGTGGAAACTGAAATGAAACCTATGTGCACAAATGGTGGGAAAATGGTATACAGGTGGAATTTAAAACTAGGTTTAGGTGAACAGAAGATAGACAACAGGTATACATATTTTTTTTAAAAAAAATGAATTTTTGTTAATAATTATATTTCAAATGAATTTTTATATTTTTGTTAAAAAAACTAAAAAAATAATTTTTGTGTGTGTAGTGATTTATCTGCAGTGACGACAATAATTAAGTCATGCACCTTCTCTGTAGGGACTGATTTTAGGTCCTTATACGCAATTTTTATCAGATTGCCTCACCATCGTGGTATGCGGCTAGGGTCTTCAAATCTTAGTCGCCGCCACCCAACCCTGGAACCGCCACTAGAACAGTCGAGAAAGAGAGGGAGTGAGAAATGGCTATCTTCTCCATCATCGATTTGCCTCAATCATCAATTTTAGAGGGAGAAAGAGAGAGTGATTGGCGATTCACAAAAGACACAAATTTTCGCTACTATACTGTGTAATTTCCTCATTTTTTATTCCAATTCTTGAAACTAAAAAACCAGATTTAACATTTAAAGTACAAGATTTTGAAACTAATTAAGATTTGAGATTTGATTCAACCTATCTTTGCATTAGCTTTATTTTACAAGCTAAGTTGTTTTCGTTCAATTATCTAGGTTTTCGTTACTAGAGACATGAAAGTTGGCCAAACAAAACAATTTGAACCCAGTGACCTTTAAAAAAATTATCTTGACTCTGAAGGATGGCAATTGATTTGTTAATACATAGAATAATCTTCTGGTAAATAGGGCATCTTCTAGTTAAGTTATCTAAATGTGCTCATTGTTAAGTTATCTAATGTCTCAAAATTAGGATCAGGTCAAGGACGGACGGACGGACCATAATGCCCGCTCTCACTATGGCAAAAAAGGAGGTAAGATTTAGTAAATTTTTTTAAAGTAGAATAGAGTAAAATAAGATAATTAAAAACTTCTTTTGTTTGGGAGAGAATTAGAGAAAAGTAAAGTTTAATGAGAAAAAAATATAAGAAATTTCTTTAACCCACCAACCCATTTGGTGGGTTGATATTCGGAGGGTTTTGAAGGTTTTTAAAAACCTCTGAAAACGTTACCTCCTTTCAAAAAATCTTTTTCTTCAAACAAGGGTTGCAAGTTTCCAAATCTCATAAAACTCGAAAAATCTCATCAACCCTCAATCTAAATATAGTGTCGGCCCATTAAATTCTCCCATATATTCTCTCATTCATGTGAGTTATTTCCAGAATGTCATTTTCATAATAACTATAATTTTCGGCATATATTTGTTATAAGCGTAAGTGTACGAAAACCCTCTTTAGATAGAGTCAAAACTTACGCTACCAAACAAAACTTGTATAAAAACCAAGATAACTAAGATGTCGTGACTATGAGATTAAGGGGCTCATAAAAGGATGCAAATTTGAGGCAAATAATGCAATATTTTTTTGGACCAACTCTTTTGATTTGATGGATTTGGAATGTGGCAACTCATCAAATGTGTATATTTGATTAAATTCATCGTTTTGTTTGTCAAAATTGATACCAAATGTGCACATTTAGTGGAATCCCACATGTTCCAAATAGCTCGTTTGATTTGATGGATTTGAAATGAGGCATTTGCACCAAATGTTCACATTTGCTATCAATATTGATACCATATGTGCACATTTGGTGAAATCCCATATGTCACAAATGTTTCATTTTTGTGAGATAGCTCGTTTGGTTTGATGGATTTGGAATATGGCATGTCACCAAATGTGCACATTTGGTGAAATCCCACATATTCTAAATGTCTTGTTTTAGTGGGATAGCTCGTTTGGTTTGATGGATTTGGACCAAATATGCACATTAGATTAAATCCATCGTTTAGTTTGTCAAAATTGATGTCAAATGTGCTCATTTGGTAAAATTTTACATGTCCCAAATGTCTCAGTTTTTGTGAGATGGCTCATTTGGTTTGATGAATTTGTAATGTGGAATTTCACTAAAAGTGCACATTTGGTGAAATCTCATATGTTCCAAATGTGTTGTTTTCGTGCGATGGCTCGTTTGTTTTGATGGATTTGGAATGTGACATTTTCACCAAATATGCACATTTGATGAAATCCATCATTTGGTTTGTCAAAATCGATTACAAATGTGCTCATTTGATGATATCCCACATGTCCAAAATGCCTCATTTTCGTGAGACATGAAATACCATCTTTGGAAATATCACTGATAGGTTGCATTTTATGCATGTTTTGCATTATAAACTGTTATTTGTGTCTTTTTATGGTTTGTTGGCTTCTTTGGTTATTTAAGTGGAATATTGGTGAAACATGAAGATTTGGAGCTGTTTCTGTGCATTTCAGGCAAAAATTGTATCTCTGTGTGACCGTACTGAAGTAATTGCGTTGACAATTTGACTGTTTAGGCCGTGTGCTACAATTATAGGCCATATTTTGGGCGTGTTTTGAAGGCTTCTAACTTAGTTTTGATGTTAGATCAAAATAACATACATTATTATTATTGTTTTTAGCTATTTTGAAGGGGAATTAGATTTTCTTAATTAAGACACAAACTTAAACTAATTTCTCTCTCTCTCTCTCTTCTCGATTCTATCATGCAGGCACAAGGAGGGCAACTGACTTTACTCTGAATTGAGATTTTCTTTCTTCTAGCATGTGTAACTAAACATATTTCTAGTTAATGTGTTTTCGAAGTTTGATCAATTAAGGTTTTGATACTATTATTTAAATTGTTATAAAGTATTTCTAGTATTTATTCAATTTATGTGCTTAAATTCTTTTATTATTATTTTGATTGACTGACAATGATCCGTTGATTGATTGATTGGGATAATATATTGTTATTTAGGATTGATAGTCCGTCACATTAGTCCTAATTTGGGTAACGAATAATGTGAATTTTATGTGTTGGACATTGTTCATTGTTATGGAGCTGAATAATTTGGTTTAAATGAATCACGACGTTTCGGATTTTACTGGTTAGGATAGAGATATCTTTGATTCGTACTGCTGTCATAGATTAAATATTGTCAGGGCGTCCTGGGGGTTATCTAGCGGTTAGGAAAATAGTCTACAGGACGTCCCAGGACTATTGATTAGGTAAGAAAAGATTGGTTAATTGATGAGTGCATCACCGTTAGTTATAACTCTGTCTATTCGAATGCTTTATACTGATCTTTCGTGTCTGTGATCAACTAATTGGATTGAATGAAGAAGTGTCTTAGCTAGGCTTTTCTCATTATTGAATTCTTCTTAATTTTATTGTTGTTACTATATTCTGTGTTGTGAATTTTAATCTCTGCTTGCTTTTGGATTTCTGTTTTACTCTCATTTCGATCAACTTTATTTTATTTTTCTGTTTCTGCAAATAAACAATTTCTCACTGATCTCTGTGGTTCAACCCTGCTCACTGTTTTATTCAAATTTTATTGTTCCGGATAAATTAATATTATTTTGGTGGGTTTGACACTCTATCAATCACATGTCCCAAAGATGGTATTTCAAGAATGACTCATTTAATTTTCTTTTTTTTATTATTAACCGCACTCATTTTGCAATAGTCTAAGTTTACCGTTGATGTTTGTTTATTTTTTTTAATGGAAAGTAAATATTGATCAAAATATTGAATATCTTAATGAAAAAGTGATACATGTCATACAATTGAAATGTTACATGTCAAAATTGTAGGATATCAAATGTCAAATTTTTATGGAATTGTATTCTACTTTTATATATTATATAAATGTCTACATTTACAAAATCAAGACATTTAATGTGTACATTTGGTGAAATGTGTAAATTTTAAAATTTCATCTACTAAAAGAGCTCTTAAATATTTCTTTCTTTTTTTAATCAATACTTTTAAGTATTTCAAAGAAATATGAATTAGTTACACCGTAATATGGCATACATGATATATATGCCCAGGAGCAGCTTATATATAAGGAGCTAGTGTGTGCAACTGTGCATACAGCATATATGTCCAGTTGTCCCGACTCTGTTTGTCTATGTGGTTCGCGCCATTCTCGGCCTATGTTTGAAGCTTTCTTCCAACGTTTTAACCAACCATTTCTACCCAGTAACTGATGACATTTTTTCTTATTTTCTCCATCATCTCTCTGACTCTCTCTTCACTGCTCGATCCTACAAGTAAATTACCATTATGATGGAGAAGTATTTGAGAGAGAACTTCGACGTTGAGCCTAAGAGACCTTCTGAAGAAGCTCTAAGGCGATGGAGATCGGCTGTCTCCGTCGTCAAGAATCCTCGTCGGAGGTTTCGTATGGTTGCCGATCTTGCCAAGCGTGCTGAGGCCGACCGAAAGCGGAAAAACTTCCGGTTTGTTTTGTTGATTTCATCACTTAATCATTTTTTTCACATGGACGGAATATTATTTTTATTTGTCTTGATTGCTTTTCTAAGTTTCGCCTAAACATATTGTTCTTAGTTTGAACCCTAGCACTAGTGTAAACAAGCAGAGAGTTTTGTCGTTTGCAAGGTATCATCCGGTTTGAATTAGAATAAATCAGATATTAAAAATATTTGAATAACAAGTGAATTAATTTACACTAAAAAAAGAAACAAGTGAATTAATGAAAATATCATTACACATTCATGTTATTTTTTTTTAAATTATTTTTGGAGTTCTCTTTATTTTTTCTCCATTAATTTTCTTATATATTTTTAGCTGACTTATTTTTTTTTTCATTTCATTCTAGATTTTTTACTTTAATAAAAGTTTTGACATCAGAATAATAACTTGAGTTAATGATAGACATCAAGTTCTTAAATGTTGATAATTTTGAGATATGGTTTTGAATTTTGATTTCTTGTTTTGTTTTCAAACCATTCTGGCAAATCCATTGGAGATTTCCTCGAAATTGTCAACAGACGAAAAAATTGTGGTCTCCACTGCGTATCTAAGTCGTAGTCAATTTTCTATATTCCCTCTAAAAGGATCGAAATAGAATTGCTCTCATATTGAGAGGCACAATTTTTTCCTATCATAAAAATATATTTGTTGTTGAAACAATTGAAAAAATTCTATTTTTGTTGTACAATACGTTTTTTAGTGATAATTGACACTACTTTTTAATATTGTTAAAGGAAACCCGAAAATTCTATTTTCATTTTGATTAAAAGATTTTAAGATAACTTTAATCAATGAATTTTATGCAATGTTATATATTTCTGCATTTTCCATTTCTTTTTATTCCTATGCATTTTTATTTGCTAAGATATTTCCTCAAATATTGGATTTGAGCGTTGAATTTTCTAAGAACGTAATCCAATAAAATACGCAAAAAGTTTACAAGTGGGAAAGATTTGATCCTTAATTTCGATCCGTAAACTTTTCTGAAGATGTGGATATCATTTCTTTCTCTTTTTTTGCTTTATCAAGATGAGAATTTCTCATATGTACATAAAAATAAGAAGACAAAGTCACCTCATCCACAATATTTTCTTAAAAAAATAGTTTTTTCACGGAGGATAATTTTGAATTATTAACAAAATATACTATTAAATCTGACATTAAATATCACTGATTTTATATTTTGAACTAATTATTTTCAATTACTTTAATTTCCAAAATAAATTCATCTCAAATAATAAAATAAAATAAAATAATTCGTAATCTTAAACTTATTTTTAATAAAAAAATACGTCTTATTTAGTAGAAGATTATTAGTATGTTAATAAATCAATTACCATGTCGTGGGGTTCATTGACGTAAAGGAAAGGTCAGAAACCACAGAAATCCTGCAGAGTTTCAATCAGCCTCCTGTGAAGAAGGCTGCTTTGAACACTTTTCATGCACATGAATATACTACATACTGTTAGGAAGTCTCTTCAATCCAGGCTGCTACATTCACATACACATGCAGTCTTTAATTGACATTTTCTTAGACATATTTATCACCTGAATCTGTTTTTCTTTTTTTACAGAAACTATGGCACTTTTTGTAACCTGAATTTTGATTTGTTTAAGCTGAATTTTCAATTCAATTGAAATAAAGCCGCCGTGTAAGGCGGCTGGTGTAAGTTGCAGGGCGGCCAAAAAGGCAAGAACATCTTTTGAAGTGCTTAAAGAATATGCATAATCAAATATGATCTTTGGCTGAATTTGAAAAGCTCTCATTTATGGACTGCTTGCACTTTTTCTTTTCATACCATATTTTTTAAGAATAATATACATGTTTAAGACTACGCAGACGTCTTAAGAAAGTAAGAAAATTTACAAATGGTCCTGCCTATACGCTCAATTGTTTTGTTTCTTCAATTTTTAGGCACAAGCAACCCTAAATTTGTTTCTTACCCGGCTACATTGATTGGCTTGGCTCTATTTGAGCCAGATTACGAAGTTGTTCATAATAGATTGCCGAAGCACTCTTCTATTAGACCAGGGACGTACAGAATAATAATGGGGTTTAAGTAGATTTGTAGGAATAATTACCAAAAAGCTCCTTAGATATAATATAGTTCCTTATTCAGTCTCTCATTCTCAGAAACAATCTCGTTTACTCCATAGCTTAATTTTCTGTCAATTAAATATAATGGCTATAATTCATTATTGTTTCATACTGACCAAGTTCAAATGTCTGAAAAAAATACTTATTGAAAGGAGATAAATCATTAATATTTTAATCTCCAGTGTGATTAATTTTTGTAAAATATATCTATAATGACTATAATTTAAGGACAATGTTACTCTCATTCTGTATTTATTGACTCTAATATTAATATATTTTTTAAATTGAGTATAATCTTATAACTACCTTTTAAACTTGACTCTAATATTAATATTTTTAAATCAGATATATATAAAAAAAGTAGTTCAATCAGATTTAGATTTGATCAAGTATATCCCAATTTGAAACTTATAAACCTTTTTTTCTTTTTCGAGGAAAAGAAAAGAAAAAAACAAGAGAGTGTCTTGCACGTTGTTTGTTGGGTAAGGGGTTGTCATCACAAACATGCAAGCTACCTTTCTGTGTGTATGAACATGGGAAAACAGAACCTCTATTATGTTTGAATAAGTTAAAATCGATATCCTTTGGCAAAAGAAGAGAGTATATTTTCCATTGGACAACTTTAATTAGGAAACATCATCAAAGCTTTGTTTTTGTAAAAATTAGAGCAACATAAACTTTATAGTTTAATGATATTGAGGTCAATCTAATCAGGTCTATTTGTGTTTTTGAGGTCAAAACTTAAAGCATTAGAAAATTAATATGATTGTGGATAGATTATAGAACCATATGAACATTTTCATTGAGTCTCGTGTCAACACCAGGGAATTTCTGAGTAATTAAGTCGACTGATACACAACAGAAAATTGTCAGATAACCTGAAAAGTCGATACGTAGCAAGTTGTAATTTAGAAATTAATTGATGAGTGCGATGACCACGATGAATTGTCTAACATTTATTAAGTTTCTGAGAAATTTCTTTTTCCTTTTTCAGCACGTAGTGTCAGGCTCAGTCTTAACAGATTTGTATTGGATAATTCATCCCATGGCCTTCGTTTGATGCAACCGAAACTCTCTTTGTTTAATGATCTAGTCGTTGTCGTTGATATTGAAAGATTTACTTGCAGTACAATCATTCTGGAGTGCAGTGCAAATTAAATCCTCAATTACAAATAGAAATTATAGTTTAGAGTACTTTTGGTTTTAATTGTGGAAAGACTTGTAAGTAGACTTAACTGGATTAGAAGTCATGTTCTCACTTTTCTTGACAACCTTAGTTGTCTTTAATGCCTCTAGTCTGTCTTACTTCTCTTACTCTCTAGATGATTAGGCATAGGGACTTAACCTGCATTTACATAAATTCAATGAATCTCTCTTATTTTGGATTTATTATTGGGTAGACCTTCACGTATTGTCCTTTATATTTGACAATTAAAGTATTTTAAAACCAAAACAAGTGAATCGTCTCTTATTGGTAGGTATGTAATCGAGGAGAGCAGAATTGAATTTTGGAGTGTTTAGACTCGGTTAAAGTGTTGTTTAAGCTTGACACATTTGTATATTGAGCTGGAATGAACTCTATAAGAGCTGAATGCTAGATGCCCGCAAGCGGTTCAACTCATTTATACCCTATTAACTACTAAACAAGATAATTAATGGTTGTTCGCAAAAAATATAACTTTCAATGGAAGATAAACTATAAATTAGTTCATACAAGACTATAAGTCAATAACCATGTTCTGCTTCTTACATAATTCATAGTGTTTTAGCTTTTTCAAGATCAAATAAGTGTTTGATCTTTGAAAATCACATAATGCTGTTGAGAAAAGGATGCAGGTTATCGGCATACTCCAACATAAATCTTGTTGATTTTGATATTAAAAATGACGAAGCAGTACAGTCTATAATTCATTTCATAATCTAACAAATAATTATTTGGAAAAGACTAATCAATCAGGTTGCTGGTTAGAGATGATATTTTCTCAAATAGTCTCCATCAGAATGTCTGACACTTTTGGTTGTGTAAATTGTTGTTCTGCTTTAAGCTACTCGATAAGATATCATGCATAAACCATTCGAACTTGAGTGGTCTCTAGCACTAAAGGGTTGAAGGCTCGAATGTATAAAGTTGATATTTCAGGTTTCCCATTCGAAAAAATTTCCTGTAACATGTTATGCAGTTCGATACAGCTAATGATATCTGTTTTGCTTTTTCTTTTTATTGTTTATTTGGTTCAGGAAAAGATTCGAATAGCACTTTATGTTCACAAGGCTGCATTGCATTTCATTGATGGTATGTTTTCTACAAATTTCAGGATCAAATTAAAATCATTTTCATTAATCGTGTTGCTTTGTTTCTCAAATGCTGAAGTTTCTTTTTTTCTGATGCAGCTGTGAGTCATATTGAGTACAAGCTCTCCAACGATATTCGAAAAGCCGGTTTTGCAATTGGCCCTGATGAACTAGCATCCATAGTTCGGTCACATAACAAAAAGTCTTTGCAGTGTCATGGAGGAGTTGAAGGATTAGCCAGAGAAGTCTCCGTGTCTTTGAACAATGGGGTTACATCAAGTGACATTTCTATCAGGCAAAACATTTATGGCTTCAACCGATATGCTGAGAAACCATCTAGATCATTCTGGATATTTGTATGGGAAGCTCTGCATGACCTGACATTGATTATTCTTATAGTATGTGCTGTCATCTCCATAGGCGTCGGCATTGCCACGGAAGGATGGCCTGAAGGCATGTATGATGGGCTAGGAATAGTACTTTGTATATTCCTGGTTGTGTTTGTGACTGCAATCAGTGATTACAAACAATCCTTGCAGTTTAAGGTCCTGGATAAGAAGAAGAAAAATGTACTTGTTCAGGTGACCAGAGAAGGATTAAGACAGAAGATTTCGATTTATGATCTTGTTGTTGGTGATATTGTTCATCTTTCAATCGGAGATCTTGTTCCTGATGATGGAATACTTATATCAGGACATAGTTTATCTGTTGATGAATCCAGTTTATCGGGCGAGAGCGAGCCAGTGGAAGTAAAACACGACAGACCTTTTCTTCTGTCGGGAACTAAAATGCAAGATGGTTCTGGTAAAATGTTGGTGACTGCAGTTGGAACGAGGACAGAATGGGGTAGATTGATGGACACTTTGAGTGAGACAGGAGAAGAGAAGACGCCGCTTCAGGTGAAGCTCAATGGAGTTGCAACCATAATTGGGAAAATCGGTTTGGCCTTTGCTGTGATGACATTTTTGGTGCTTGTAGGAAGATTTCTGGTGGGGAAGGCAAATCATCATGAGATCACTAAATGGTCTAGAAAAGATGCATTGCAGCTTTTGAATTTCTTTGCCATTGCAGTGACAATTATAGTTGTTCCAGTTCCTGAAGGACTTCCTCTGGCAGTGACATTAAGTCTTGCATATGCAATGAAGAAACTAATGAATGATCGCGCACTCGTCAGGCATCTGTCAGCATGTGAAACAATGGGTTCTGCTTGTTGCATCTGAACAGATAAAACCGGGACTTTGACTACCAATCATATGGTGGTAACGAAAATATGGATCTGCGAACAAAATAAATCGATAGAAAGCAGCGATAATCAAGATGTATTGATGTCTTTCGTCTCTAAAGATGTGTATGCAATGCTTCTTCAGTCTATGTTTCAGAATACAGGATCAGAAGTTGTCGAAGGGAAAGATGGAAAGACGAACCTTCTGGGAACACCAACAGAGACTGCCATACTTGAATTTGGAATGCTCATAGGGGGTGATTTCAAAATCCACCGGAAAGAGTCTGACATTGTAAAAGTTGAGCCCTTCAATTCAGTGAAAAAAAAGATGTCTGTAGTTGTCTCTCTCCCTAACAATGCTGGTTTTCGAGCATTCTGCAAAGGAGCATCAGAAATAATTTTAAAGATGTGTGACAAGATTTTAAGCACTGATGGCAAAGCCGTCCCCATATCTGAACAACAAAGAAATAAGATCACTGATATCATTAATGGTTTCGCTGGTGAAGCTCTATGAACTTTATGCTTGGCTTTCAAGGATCTAGAAAGCAATGCTAACGCAGATACAATTCCTGAAGATAATTATACCCTCATAGCTGTTGTTGGCATTAAGGATCCGGTACGCCCTGGAGTAAAAGAAGCTGTCAAGACTTGTTTAGCAGCAGGAATTAAAGTGTGAATGGTCACTGGAGACAATATCAATACCGCAAAAGCCATCGCAAGGGAATGTGGGATCCTGACAGAAGATGGCATAGCGATTGAGGGACCCAATTTTCGTAACAAAAGCCCTTCTGAGATGGAGGAGATTATACCAAAACTTCAGGTCTGCTTCAAGCATGTTAATGATATTAGCAATATTTTGAACATTTAGGTAACTTCTAAATGTTCAACCAATGTATGCAGGTTATGGCTCGAACTTTGCCTTTAGACAAGCATAAACTAATGACCCAATTGAGGACAGTGTTCAAAGAAGTTGTCGCAGTGACTGTAGATGGGACTAATGATGCTCCAGCGTTGGCTGAGCAGACATCGGTCTTGCCATGGGGATTGTAGGAACAGAGGTTTGCTAAACATGCCCTTTTGCACGTTTACATTTGATTTTCACTGTTTTCCTTCTGGTGAACACTGTGATACTATCCATTTGGCTTTAAGCAACTTCGTATCTTTTTCCTGTCTCCGGCAGGCTGCAAAAGAAAGTTCAGATGTTATCATAATGGATGATAATTTCGCAACCATTGTGAATGTCGCAAGATGGGGTCGAGTAGTCTATATAAACATTCAGAAATTTGTGCAGTTCCAACTAACTGTCAATGTTGTTGCTCTCATGGTCAATTTCATTTCTGCTTGCATCTCAGGTAAGTTGAGTTAGTAGCTTTACTTCAATGAATACAGAAGATAAAATAATGCAGAAAATTTCAGGTGATGCTCCACTTACTACCGTCCAGCTGCTATGGGTGAACCTGATCATGGACACTCTAGGTGGCATTAGCCACAGAACCCCCAAACGATGCACTAATGAAGAGACCTCCAATTGGTAGGAATGTTAATTTCATCACCAGGACTATGTGGAGGAACATAATAGGTCAGAGTATCTATCAAATAATAGTCCTTGCAGTTCTCCAATTTAAGGGGAAACGGATCCTGAAACTTCGGGGTTCTGATGCTACTGGCATCCTCAACACTTTCATATTCAATACCTTTGTGTTGTGTCAGGTAAAGATTGTTTTTCAACCTTTCTGACTCCTGTAATTTTCTCCATAACCATTAACTATTCTGTGCTATGTTTTCTGTGATTTAGGTATCCAAGGAGATCAACAGCCACGATATGCAGAAGATAAATGTTTTCAGGGGAGTATTCGGAAGCTGGGTTTTCATGGGAGTGATAGCTGCTACGGTGGCTTTCCAGATTGTAATTGTTCAGTTCCTGGGAACATTTGCTGATACTGTGCCACTTAGCTGGGAATTATGGATGGCCAGTGTCTTTTTAGGAGCTGTAAGTCTACCTGTTGGTTTCATCCTGAAATGCATTCCTGTTGAACCAAAAGATGATAACACATCCCGCCGTCAGGATGGTTATGTGCCTCTTCCGGGCTGTCCGGAACTTTGCTTGACAGTACCCTGACAGATGAAAATTAAAGAAATGATTCCAAATCGAACTTGATGCAATAGCAGGAAAAATGAATTCCACGTTCACAGATATGACAACATTTCAAGCGGAAGTTGTAATTCATAATGGCTTAAATTTTCTTAATTCTATGGAGTCCAATGCAAGATATAAGCAGAAACAAAAAAAATAAAATAATTTCCTTGATTTTTTGATTGGTTATTGAATGTAGGATATTTAGCAGAATATTGCTGTCTTTGTTGTAGGAAACATTAAGTTATCTGAAAATGATCGGTTTGTCAGGTTCACCAAACTTGTGGAAATGTAAGAGATCAGAATTTTTATGGAATGTGATAGGTTTAGGATTGGAATGGAATAATAGTAGCTATTAGTTATGTTTTAGTAGAGAGTATTCTAGAGGATTGAGGTGTCAAAAGTTTGTTAGACTAAGTAGTAGTATATAAGAAGAGGAGGAAAATGAGAAGGCAACAAGGAATTAGATAAGTCTCAGTTTTGGCCTCTTGGATTAGGAGAATGGTAGATTCTCGAATTTCTACATAGGAGAGGGATAAACTCTCGAATTCCTATCATTATCATTCTAATACCTAGTTGTTCTTGTTCATTGTCATCTACCTTCCTTATATTCAATAAAATCAGCAGTTATATCTTTTATTTTTCTTGTTCTTCAGTTGAAGTATCTGGTATCCTATCAGAATGTGATTCTATTTTCCACAAATTCCCAGAAAAATCTATTGGATTTTAACCAAACAGAAGTTGGTAGTCTGATCCATCCTGCGCTGATATCAGGTTCACCAAACTATGTTTGTTAAGACATAGTTTAAAAAAGGTAAAATATTCCAAGGTCTTCATACCGACAATAAACAAAAAGTTCAAAGTAGAAGAAGCAGACTTGGCCTTTTTTTTTTAATAAAGCACAACCCTAGTATCACTAAACTATAGACGACTCCGCCAATTTTAAACCGGTAAAAAAAACTCACTTTATCGCAGAGTTTCCTCAGGAGCAGAGACTCGAGAGGATCTGAATAGAAACTCCCTTCTGCACATCAAATTTGACACAAGAAGTTTCCCTGGTTATCACAATCTCATTCTCAAGCACCATCAGCCAGAATTAACCTTGGAATTGGCAACGGCTATGGCCTCTTCCTCAAGTTTTCGATTGAACCGACTTAATGCTTTCTCTTAGCTCTGGATATCAACTTTGCATTAATGGGTGTGTCTGTGCTATTTTGGCAAATGATGCAGCTCAGATATCAGCGCAGGATGGATCAGACACCCAACTTTAGAAGAAACATCTTAACTAATTTTACCTGTAAGGAAAGTTGATTCCAGTGGGAAGGAAACGCTAATTGCAACATTTAGAAAATAAACTCATAAATTTGACATGCGTCCGTTTTTGTCCGTAAATTCGCATAATAAAATATAATTTTACCGAGATTAGTAAAGATAAAAATTGTCTATGATAATAAAATAATACAGCATATAGTAATTAATGTATCACATAAATATATCAAAATTTAGAAATTATTGATTTTTTTAATAATTTTATTGATATTTTGTCATCATGTTTATCAATTTGTTGTTTTTTTTCCCTTTTGTTTTGCGATGTATTTGGTTTTGACCATTGATTTACCTCATAAGTTGTGTCATTCATTGTTTTTTATATAAAGATTTTGTTTTGTTTTATCGGTTATATAATTCATAATGTATATGTTTAGTAAAAAAAATTATATCTAAAATGTTTATAGAAGATAAATGCTATAAAAGATGAAGCAAAAAAAATAGGATTTTCGTTCTGTGTGAAATTTTAAAAGAATAAAAACTCAATTAAACTGAAAAAAAAACTGAGTTAGTAGGTCTGGTCCACTTCACTCCCACTTTCCGAATTTGAACAAACCATAAAATCGCTTTATCTCTATCGTTGCTTCCCGCCTCTCTACAATCTCAATCCCAACGTTATTGCTTTTTCTATGGCCCGACTATATCTCCGTTGAAGCTCTCTCTCTCAACACTCTTTGTGTCTCTGCTCAGTTTCTGCCCTCGTCGACGCTCTCTCTGTCCCTTCGCTCGTTGTCTTCTATCGATGCTTCCTGCTTCTCTGAAGTCTCAGTCCAACCATTCTTTATTTGTTTGTGGCCCAATATATCTCTGTCAACGCTTTGAACTATGTTAAAGAGAACGTTAATCAACTAAATAAAGTTTAATTGATCGGTTAAGTTGATTGTTATATTAACTAATTGATCGATTAATTAATCTTGCTCGAGTAAAAAGCTTGTTTGTTGAGTAAAATTCCTCTTGGAATGGATAAAGCCGAACTCCTTTCTCTTTTGTAATCTCAAGATCCTCTATATTAGCTTAACTCAATTGTTCAATCAAATTAGCCATATAAAACTACTTATAGCAAGAAAAATCGAACTTTTTTCTCTTTTGTATTCTCAAGATCTCATGTGTTTTATTAATAGTATAATTTCTCTTCTTTAATGATCACAAGCACTCATGATTCTCTGGTTGCATATTTAAATATAGTATACTTTCTCTTTTGGCCTCTCTTTAATTGAAGGAATTTTCTCTTTATAATGTTGGTATTCTATCAATTTAGGTTACCTTAATTGCTCTTACCAAACTTCATATAAAAAAGAACAGCCTCAACTCAATATTGGACTCTAAGAATTAAAGAAGAATGATCTTATGGTCGTTTAATATCTTACAATTAAATCTTTGACATACAAACTTGTTATAACTGACCACACTATAACCTCATTTGAATTTAATGCTATTATTTTTACAACATTGGTAAGGAATACTAAGGTATTATCACTTTTTTAAGCCTTAAATTGAACTTACTAGCTTTATTTGAACTCCATAGTCATTGTTACTAATGAAGTTTCGCTTAAATATCATTTTGAATGCTATAGCTCACATCTAGTTAGAAGTCACCCTTCACTTAACCCACTTTCTTTATTGTATAAGATGATCACACTTCGACCTATTAAGGTTTTATTTACCATGAAAGAATAAAAGGAATTTTGACTTGAATTTTTGTTGCCTCAACAATCATATAGGCCAAATTTATCACACGCTTCAAACAACTCTTTTCCTGAATCTCAAATCTTGCAAGCCAATGGTTGCTATCAATAGTCTGCCTTTGCTCCTACTTTTGCTCAGGCTACTTTGTTGATGCAGCCCTGAATTGCTAACTTTGGTGCAACTGCTTCTATTACTTATGAACTTTAAATGTTTTACATATCCCTCGAAAACATGGTGGCAATGATCAATTGATAATGGATAAAATTTGTCAAATTATCATTGTGGTAATTCATATTTAAACTTTTTATCACGTTAGTTTCTTTTATCTACCTTCGATATTCAAGTAATCTACTTCAAAATATTTATTCTCTATCCAAAAATTTTGTATTGACAATGACTACTTTTTTAAATATTTTGTCCATTTTTCTTTCTTTTCAACGACCAAAAAATTTGCTATAAGAAAGAACGACCATTAGATGAGTTTGGACTCCCTCCTCCTCAACATTTGCATATATAATTAGCTGAGTTTTCGGCTTATGTGTATTAAATTTTGAAAATGGCTTGAATATATGACCTGTATTGATGTATATGGTTGTGTTTGTATAAAGAAAATGTATTATCTTGATGGATTTCCATAATTGTATATGATTATATGTGATTATATGAATATAGTTTAAATCACATAGAAAGTAAAAGGGTGTTACATGGGAAGAAAAAAGGGTCAAGTTTGTGGTAATGTGCGAAACGTTAACAATGAAAGAAAGAATAAGAGTACATGGTAGTTTATATCTATATAGTAATTTATAGAAAATGGATGATCTTTGATGGTGGAGAGAATATTACAGGGATGATGACCTGTGGTGGAGAGGAAAATGACATGGGTAGGTGGTAAATAATAAGATAGGACTATCTATAATCTATATCTATACTATATTAAAAAACACGAATGTTGAAAAAAAAAGACATAAATAAAGTTATGCCAATTTGTCTCGTATTTGTAGCTACTATTGCCATGGATTAGAATTGAGAAAGCATTTCTCATAATTGGTATTTTATTAGTAATTTTATTTTTTACACAAAATTAGTATTAATTTATTAATTGAAAACAATCATTGATTGTTCACATATCACCATTTTTTGTGGTGAAACTTTACATCCAAATGCACAGAAGAGAGAGAACAAGAGATTCAAAAGCATAAGATTTAGTTTTAAGAAGATATTATACGATTGGAATATCATTTGTCTTTAATTCTTAGAGTTAAAAAATTAAGTTGGGGTTGTTATATATACATAAGCTTTGGAAACAACAATTCAGGTATCATGAAATGAAGGACAACCAACATTATAAAGAAAACATTCTTTCAGTTAAAAGGAGTCAAAAGAGTACCATTCTTTTTTCTTTTTCTTTTTTTTTTTGCAAAATAAGAGAAAGTTAGCTAAATGTAAATATGAAACAAGAGAATCATCGGTGCTCATGAGTATTAAGGAAGAGAAATGGTGTCATTAATAAAGCACGTGAGATCTTGAGAATATGAAGGAAAAAAAGTTCAGTTTCATGCTATAAGTAGTTTTGTGCGGTTAATTTAATTGAACAATTGAGTTAAGCTACCATGGAAGATGGGGATAATGATGGAGATACGATATGATTTGTATGTTTATATTTCAAGTCATTTTCGGCTTTGTTACCAAATGAAAGTTGAAAAAATATAATGGAGGAGAATGAATTTTGTATATCCGTTCACTTAGTGTAATATAAGATTGTTGTGTTATAAATATGAGTTCAATGGATAATATAGCTAAGTAACATTATGAGATATGTATATAAACATATATTTCTTAATACATTAAAATTGAGATTACTATAACCAATGGGCTCTTAGCTCATTGTATTAGTATTGAAATTAACTCTAATATTAAGAGAT
>CAODLS013402519.1:0-17279 GCA_948243855.1 Flueggea neowawraea | reverse complement strand
AAGTAATTCTACTATTCAGAGTAAAAAACAAGTACAACAGCTTACAACGCGTTCAAAAGCATATCCAAGACGTTTCCAAGCCCCCTTATATAGTTTACAAGTAATACAAGCCTAAATAGGAAGAGAGAAACCCTAAAAAATCACTCAAACTCGTCCAAACACCTTTAGTTATGAAGACATGGGCATGGGAGAGCCAAACACGGTCGAAATTGGTCCAAACATGGCTGAAATCATGTGTCCATGTGAAATCGCACGGTACACAGTCTGAGACACGACCGTGTATCAGGCCGTGTCCTTGCGCTGTCCCAGGACGTGTCCTTCACTGTTTTGATAAAAAAATCTTCCTTTTCGTTTCCAGCTTTGCACAGGGTCAGTGCCACTCCCGTGGGAACGTCTGTGTCCACCCAGCAACCAATTTTCCTCTATAATTCTGTCTCTCTTTGGCTTATTTTACTTTCTTCAAGGTTTGACTTGCATCTTGATCAAAAAAATCACTTCAACATTAACAATCGGCATGACTCCAACCCTTTTATGCAATCTGTCTCACATACATGATCATGCAACTTGGCTTCTGAAACAAAGTGGCGGCACTTTTCTTGGCATAGGTCCTTGGTTCTTCAATTTCAGCTTCCTCTTCACCAGTGATCCTGTGAATTTGCACCACATCCTGAGCAAGAATGTCGCTAACTACCGAAAAGGCCACGACTTCCAGGTTACTTTCGATTCTTTAGGAGACGGGATTTTCAATTTTGACGCTGATATGTGGAAACTTCAGAGAACGATTCTTCACTCCATCATCACAAACAAGAAGTTCGAGCATTACTTGGAGAAAATTACCTGGCAGAAGGAGAAAGGGCTGATTCTGATTCTTGACCATGTCTCAGAAGTTGGAATTGAAGTAGATATGCAAAACTTGCTTGGTCACTTGACGTTTGACACTTCATGCCTGTTGATTCTTGGTGTAGACCCTTGTTGCCTCTGTGTCGATTTTCGTGAAGTTCCACTTGAAAAGGCATTTGACAGCATTAAGAATGCTGGGTTTTACCGCAATGCCTTCCCTGAGAGCCTCTGGAAATTGCAGAGATGGCTTAATCTTGGAATGGAGAAAGCGAGATATCAAGCTCTGGAGATACTCGACTGTTTTATATACGAGTGCATACCAAAGAGAAAAGAAGAGATAAGCAACAACGAATCAGGAACAATAGAAACCCGGATCGATATGCTTATAGTTCTCATATCAGAAGAAGAATACATTTCTGCTTTTGACAATCCTGACAAGTTCCTGAGAGACACGGCATATAATATGCTATCAGCAGGAAGAGACACAATACGCTCCGGTCTTAGTTGGCTTTTCTGGTATGTTGCAACAAACCCAATTGTGGAAGAAAAAATCCTGGACGAAATGAAGAAGAATCTGGAGATTGAACCAGGGAACAAATGGAGCTTTCACAATGCAAAAGAGCTAAGCAAACTGGTTTACCTCCATGGTGCGATTTTCGAGGCATTACGATTGTACCCACCAGTGCCTTTCAATCGAAAAGCTGCAATTGAACCCGAAATTCTTCCAAGCCGCCACCGAGTCGATGCGAACATGATGGTGTTGTTGTCATTTTACTCCGTGGGAAGAATGGAGGAAGTTTGGGGTGAAGATTGCCTGGAATTTAAGCATGAGAGGTGGATTTCTGAAAGGGGAGGAGTTATTCATGTACCATCTTACAAGTTCTCGCCCTTTAATGCAGGGCCAAGGACATGTCTAGGTAGGAATGTCAGTTTCATCCTGATGAAGATTGTTGCAACTTCCATTATCTGGAATTACAAGATTCATTGTGTGGAAGGACATCCTCTAGTTCCCTTAAATTCTGTTGTGCTCCATATGAAACATGGTTTGAAGATTAGAGTTACCAAGAGACATATTTAGATTGCAACAAAAATTATGTGCTTTATTATTTTTTCCTTTTTGTGGTTCCACATGCATAAGCAACATAACTATAAAATTTTATTTAAATCTGCTAAAATTGCCTTTGAATATGATGAGAATATGCCCACATTTCATGCCATATAGACATGTTGAGTTATGCACTATTGTATATATGTATTCATGTTTAATTAGTGGCCCATGTCCCAACTGCATGTTAAGTTTCATAGCCACGTTTATGTTATTTTTTAGTTGCCAGAACATGTATTTAAAGAAAGTGATGAATGAATGAAATACATACTTTCATGCTCTATGTTTCTCATAAACACTCCTCACATAAAAACACCAACAAAATCATATAATCAAATTTTTCTACACATGGATCTTTTGTCTTCGATCAATATCTTTTGGAGACTCTAACCTTTAAACCATGCTTCATATGCATCATGACAGAAAGGCATGGTTCAACAGGATGATCTTCCACCACTTGAACATGATATCTCCACAGAATAGCACTTACAATTATCTTAATTTGAACATATGTTATGTCTTTACCTAAGCAACTCCTGGGTCCAGTATTGAATACAATGAACTTATAAGATGGAACATGTACAATCCCCCCGCGCTCTGAAATCACCTCTCAGGTTTGAATTCCTGGCAATCCTGACCCCATATCTCCTCCATTCTTCCCATTGAGTACATTGAGAGCATTACTCTTGCGTTTGCCTTTATGTGCTGGCTGCTAGGCAGAGTGTCCTGTTCAATAGACACTCTGTGGTTGAATGGTACGGCAGGATATAGGCGAAGTGTCTCCAGGATCGTCACGTGGAGATAAACTAGCTTGCTCGGCTCTTCTAGAGTAGAAAATTTCCAGTTCCCATTATCTTTGTCTTGGGAATTGGCTTCTACTTCTTCTATGATCTTTGATTCTACTGAAGGGTGTGTGGTGATTAACCAGAACAGCCAAGTTAGAGCTGTATTCACGGTGTCTTTCCCTGCTGAAATGAAGTTGAATCCGATGTCCCTGAGGTATCTATCAGACTCTTTGGAACTCAAATTCTGCATTTGTTCCTGATAGTCTTCTATGCAAGCTGTTATCAAGTCACAGTCAATTGTACACTCTTCATATTGGCCTGTTTTGAGCCTGCGGAGGTTGTGTTCGTCTTTCTTTTTTTATATGCATTTCTCTAAGACAGAATCTATGATGTTCATGGCATTTTTGAGCTTCTTCTCTTCTCCAATTCCAAGTATTTTCTGAAACTTCCAAATGATTTCCGGCACGATATGCCTATAAAGCACTGCCTCCTCCACATCATCAAATGCTGATTTGTAAGCAATTTCTGGTAATTCAACAGACAGGCTGTTCGGATCAAAGCCTAAAACTAACAAGCACATGTTGTCAAACGTCCAACGCTGAAACAAATCTTGCAAGTCCACCACATTTCCTTGTCTTGACACGTTCTCAAGAACCGGAATTAGGCCTTTTGTTACCTTATCTCGCATAGACAGCTCCAAGAAAACCTGGAACTACTTGTCTTTGATCATGGACTGGATCATTTTGCGGAACAACTTCCAGGATTCCAAGTCAGAGTTGAGAACACCGTCCCCAAACGGCTCGAAAATCTTCTTGTACTCAGGACCTTTTTGGTAGTTGGAAAAGTTCTGAGTGGATATGTAACGAACATTGGTGAGATCAGAAGTAAGCAAGATGTTCATGTTAGAAAACCATGGCCCTTTGAACTCAAATGTGCCATTATGTTGTTTTAGGAGCTGAGTTGCATATTCATGGATTTGAGGTGCCTTGTCAAGAAAGCCCGGTAACATACCAATAACCGGCCAGTTTGTAACCGGAGAGATCATGGTTTTCCAGCTCCAGTGGCAGAGAAGTGCAATGAGCATCTCTAAGTAGTCAGGTATAGCCATTGTTAGAGTCAGGTTCTTCATTTGTTCTTTCTAGTATTTGAGGTTAGTCTTCTATTTATAGAGGTAAAGCTTAATTTTAGGGGTGATATAGCGTATATTTTCTTTTGATTAGTCTGCAATGTCATGGACATTTCATAGTCAAAGATCTAATTTCTGAGACCAACTTAGAATATTACAGTTAAAGCCGAGACAAGTTTTAGTGAATAATTGGACCAACGAAATCTTGTTTGAGTTCCTTACTTCAACTAAGATTAAGCCGTCAAGTTACTTTCAATGCCTTACTTTGAGCTCCAAGAATATCAGGAATATTTCTGTCAACTTTCAGACGTGATTTCATAGTTTGCGACTCGTGATTTTTTATATGTTTCTAATTCTAGTACGTTGTTGCAAGTTTAATTAGTGCCCTTCTGTTCTGGACCATTGACTAAAATTGAATCACCACTAAAATTACAAAAGCTTAGGATGATGAAGGGATTAGCCATCTAATTAAGGAGCTTACATTGATACATTCAACCAAGACGTCGTCAAGTCACGCATATGATATCACCAATATATGTCAAAAAAATAAAATATTCAACTAATATAGTATACAAGCAAATGATTCTTACTAAATGACTTGCAACTTATTGGTACTAGAGTTGTCTCATGTACCAAGATCTCACGATAGAAGGGTATGAATTAAAAAATAAAAAAGTAGTGTTTAACGAATGATAATGTAAAAAAATGTGTCACACTCTATTTTTTTTACTATTACAAATAATTTATCTGCTAATTTATAATAGTGTTTAACGAATGATAATTTAAAAAAACATGCGTCACACTCTTATCTACTAATTTATAACCTGCTCAGGAAATGTTTCTTTGGGAGACCAAAACCTTCAAGCCACGTTTCATGTGAAGTATAACAGAAGAACTAGGACAAACAAGATGATTATCTACTACCTGGAAACGATAATTCCACAACACAGAAGATGCCACAGCTTTCATTTCCGCGAAGCTTAATGCCTTGCCTAAACAGGCTCTCGGTCCTGCCCCAAATGCCGAAAACTTGTAGGAAGCCACTCGCTTCATTTCACCCTGCTCCGAAATCCACCTCTCAGGTTTGAACTCCGCAAAATCTCCGCCCCATATCTCCTCCATCCGCCCCATCGCGTATGGGGAATACAGAATCTTTGTATTCTTTCTAACGCGATGGCCACTCGGAAGAATGTCCGGTCGAATTGACAGTCGTTTCTCGTATGGTACTGAGGGGTAAAGACGAAGCGTCTCGCAGATTGCTCCGTGGAGATAAGGCAGTTGCTTCAGCTTTTCAAAACCGAAAATCTTGTGTTTCTTGTTTGATTCAATTTGTGAGCATTGTTTTAGCTCTTCTATGATCTTTTCTTCCACAACTGGGTGCGTCAGGACGAGCCAGAAAAACCACGAAAGAGCTACTCCTACGGTGTCTCTCCCGGCAATTAGGAGATCAAATGCATTGTCTCGGACAAATTGGTCGTCCTCAGCCATGAAACGTGTTAATAGATCAAAATCTGTAGTTATTTCGGTTCGGTTTGTAATTTGGTTTCGTTTTATTGAAATTCTTTCAGATAGAAAATCATTAAATGCCTCCCAAGCTTTTCTCAGCTTCTTTTACTCACCAACCTGAAGCCACTTCCGCATCTTCCAAATGGCTCTGGGAAGGCAATTTCTGTACAAGAACACTTCTTCGATTTCATCAAATGCTTTTTCATAAGCAACTTTAGGAAACTCCACGGAAACACAATTCGGATCAAAACCCAGAACCAACAGACAAATAACGTCGAATGTGAATCGTTGGAACACGTCTTGCAAGTCCATTTCACTTCCAAGTTTCGACCCGTGTTCCAAGACTAGCAATAACCCATCTAAGATCTTCCCCTTCACAATCCTCTCCGCGGCGAGTTCAAACTCCTGAAGTTTAAACGAGGAGTGAATTATCCTCCTCTGATATCTCCACATATCCGAGTCAGAATTGAAAATGCCATCTCCGAGAGGTTCTAGGATCTCTCTTGTCTCAGGCGTGGCTTTGATGTAGTCCGCGGACTTTTTGTTGAGAATGTAATCGACATTTATAGGATCGGAAGTGAGCAGAAAGTCCATATCAGAGAACCAGAGGCCTCTACACCAGAATGTGCCTCCACTCTGCTTCAGAAGCCAGGCTGCTTGATCATGAATGCGGCCCGCGTTCCAGAGAAGGGTCGGAGCCATTCCGATCAAAGGCCAATTGATTGCCGAGTCTTTTTGTTCCATAACCAGTGAAGAACCAATAGAGAAATCGAAAGAATTGTTACTGTAAGAATCAAAAACATTGGACCTGTCAGCTTTTAGTTTCAGTCCTATTGAAGCTTAAATGTTCAGGCATTGGAGAATACGAGGTTGTAGGTGGAAATTACTAGGCATGTATTTCAGCTTGCTTAGCTTTTTTTAATTTCAATCATCAGAAAAGTCGTCTAGTTTTTTTCATGGATTATGATTAAAAAAACAAGAAAAATAAGAGGAAAAAAATACTGGAGACAAATGTAAGGAGACAACATGTACAACCCAATATCAACTTCAAGACCAGACCACCGCAAGAGCAAATTACATTACATTATCTTGAAGCTCATATCTACCAAACAAAGAATAAATAGTATCTAAAAATAAACTCAAATCAAGTTAAATTGAAACAAAAAGTTTTTTTATAAACAAGTCGATTTTATTAAACACTAAATAGATGGTTCAAATAACTTGAGGATCATTATTTTAGAACCAGTATTGTTAGACATACAAGTGTGAATAATAATTATCACACATTAGAGAGTTATGGTGTATGTAAAAGACATATAAGTAATGTAGATCTATAACCTATTGTCTTTAAATTTTTGGTAAAGATGTGGTGTCATATCACTTGTGTGCTCTTTCACTAGGCCCACGCATTATGCGGATCTCTCCAAAACTCCCGGGGCCGACAAATGGTATCAGAGCCAACGGTTCGGCTGGGACATGGACCAAGAAGAGTATGGTGCGATAATGTTTGAGATGAGTGCGGTAATGCGATGAAGAGTTGTATTG
Source organism: Flueggea neowawraea (assembly GCA_948243855.1). Classification (NCBI taxonomy): domain Eukaryota; kingdom Viridiplantae; phylum Streptophyta; class Magnoliopsida; order Malpighiales; family Phyllanthaceae; genus Flueggea; species Flueggea neowawraea. Next base: position 10,372 of record CAODLS013402519.1, on the reverse strand, counting down.
ACTAGTGAAGCTCATGTAGGTTGTCTTTGTGAGCGGCCGAAAAAGCTCGTAGACGGAATGACAGAGTCATAAGAGAAGCTCTTGGTAACACCGTGGTAATGACCGAGCCCAAGCACCTAGATCCGACCACGGTGAAGAATTATGCTAACTGGTAAAGTCTTTGTCTAGTGTGAGTGGAGTTAGCTCGTAAATGGGTGAAGTCATGAAAAAAGCTCTTGGCTTAAAATTCTAGCTCGTAAATGGTTGAAGTCATAGAAAGAGCTTTTGGGTTAAAATTCCACATTAGTACTCGAGAAGGTCTAAAAACAATTCTATAATACTTGGAGTGTTTTCGTTGTAGGGAGAGCAAATCTAAGTTCAATGTGATATTCACACTTAAGGGAGAGATTGTTAGATATGTAAGTGTAAATGATAATTGTCTCACATTGGAGAGTTGTGACATATAAATAATGTTGACCCATAACTTATTACCATAAAATTTTGTATAAAAATTTAGTGTCAAGCTACTTATATACTCTTTTACTAGATCCACGCGCAATGCATATCTCTCTAAGGATCTTCGGTCCAACAAAGATTGTGCTTGTTGGTGCTTTTTTTCCATGGCAAAGCTACATATATTAAGAAGACGTACTATTCTTTATAATCTCTTTTTTCGTGCAATCTGTTAAATATATAATCTATTATTTTCAATCTATCAAAACAAATACTAGTTATTTTTTACAGAGAAAATAATGAACTTCCTTTTCTTAGGAGAATAAAGATGGTTGTTTCTGGCAATTGGCATCATGGTCTTTTTAAACTCTCCATTTATAAGTGAAGAATATGTACTGAGTTCTCTTTGCCTTTCAAGACCATCACTGGGTCGTTGCGTTCACCTTTCTCTCTAGAGAACTTAGCTTTCCCCAAGAAATGCTTTCCAATTCTGTTGAAAAAAAAGTCTGTTGTGTCTTCTGTTTCCCTTCATGAGTTTGAATCAGATAATTAAATAAACTCGACGGCATATAATATTCAAGATATCAATAATATAAAAAAATAGTTCTATCTATATTTTAATTACAATAGAATAAAGAGAGAAATAAAAAAATAACAAACAATAATACTACCTCAGCATCTTGTTATTTCATATTTTTTGTGATCTTGTGGTTATAATTAACCAAAGATCTATGCATATTCAATACTTTTTAATTCGTTCAATAAAAATCAACTACAACCACTCAAATTTTTAAATTAAATAAATTACATCGAAAATCAGTTCCTATCCAAAAGCGAATTAAGAATCATGATGTCCTACTATTAAGGTCAGAAGTTCATGAAATGGCCCAAACGATCTTAGAGATGGAATTGATATAATACCATTTACATGTCTCATAAAATTACACATATTATAAATATAATAACAATAAAAATTACGTTTATGATTATGTAATCGTGTCAATTAACAACAAAAAAATTTTAAAATTCAGTACGGAGAGATTTATTATCTATAAAGACGAAAAAAAAGTTTTACTTGGCTGAAATTGTATCTGAAAAGTGTTTAAAGTAGCTAATATTTTTATCAAAAAATTGTGATGTCCCCCATTTTTCTAAAAAAAAAAATCAAGTGATTACTTTCGGAATAAAATAGCTTAGGGCCTAACATAGACATTAACATAAAGTTGAGGGACTAAAGTCCATCATCAAGCTCGTAACAGGCTGTGTTCATGACAAAAACTACGTAGAAAATATCATCTGTCGTACTTCAAGCAATGGGGTCCAATGAATTAAAAGAATATATAGAAAACAAAATTAATTGCATACCAAGTGTGTTTTCATGTCGTTTTCGTTAGTCTAAAGCTTGAAAGTTGAAAACGACAAGCCGCAGTCCCCAAAAAAGCCCATGTGAGTAGATTTGGAGGATAATATGAGACTGCGAAGGATTCGAAAGCAACAATTGGGCCATATTAACACCATAAATTTACATGTTAAGAAGGCTACTACTTAGTCTCTGTACATATCACTTTTGCATTGACGCCATCAATTGGGCTCAAAGTCTATGAAGTTTATCAACACTCTTTGATTATCAGAATTCACAGCTTGCTGCCTTCTATTTTTTTATTATTATCAATGAAGTAGATAATATCTTGTGACTTAAAAGACTAGTTCAAACAGTTGAGTGAATACGTTCAGTATTGCAAATTCTATCAAAGATCTGAATCCCATTGTACTAAAAAGAATAAATAATATACATTGAATCAGTTTTCTTAGGATTATATTAAACCAATTAGAATATATAGTATCATGATTCCTACATCAATTAAGAGTCAAACTCTAAATTACTGAAACACCTTCTTTTTAAAGAAGTAAATTGTAAGAGTTAATAACGGGTTTAGAGAAAACACTAATAATGAAAAATTACTGTAATTTATATTTTATTTAGCTATCAATATTTGTATGGCTAAAATATGTAATTGTAATTATTTATTCAAAATGTAAATAATAGTGGCAGAGAGTTAATATTGGTGATGTATGTTTGATGAATATGTTATATGTAATATTCATTATTCATATATATATTTAGCTCCTAAAATGACTAATCGATAATTCTATTTTTTTATTATGTATTTTTCTTCTACAATTTATTTTTATAATCTACTTCTATAATTTATCAAAAATAAATACTATTAGTAATTATTATTTTTTAAAAATAGGAGTAATTTTTACTGGTTAGCGACAGAACAACCAACCGGACCAACTTATTAGTTGTTGAAAATTGCATTAGAATATAGTAATTATTAAAGTTTAAAGGAATATAGCATAATTTTCCGACTTTCTTAAATGGAGAAAACATTACAAATGTGCATTTAAGATTAGTTTTTGATGGTTAACAACACATCCAAAATATTTAGTAAAAGTTGCAATTGAATCTGTCCACTATTTATTCCTACAAATAATCTTTTTTATAGGATTTTCCTAGAAAAGACTTTAGAAAAAAATAAAATTAATTATATTGAAACTTTTGTTTCTACAAGGAAAATATAAATGGAATGGTCCAAAATTTCAGTTTGTTCTGATTTGAAGCAACTTTTTTTTTTTTGAAATCAGATTTGAAGTAACTTGTTAGTGGTTGGACCCAACATTTTTCTTGTAATGGAAAGAATACAAAAAGAAAAAAAAAAGTGGTCCTGCTAAAAAATAATATCTTTTTTTATTTATATATTAGCTCTCATTAAAATTTGCAAGAAAAAACTCCCACTACAAAATTAATTTTATGTTTTATTTAAGGCAATTTTCATTCATGATCACTTATAAATCATTATTCTTTTTCGACCATCGACTTATAAATTATTATTCATTTACGTTTATTTGATTATTCCTTCTAATGTATATACTAGATTATCAACTTGCGTGACGCATACAAGTACCGGGTATGTGAATTGTGAAATTATTTTAAAGTATATTAATAATTAGAAAATTTTAATTTTAGAATAAACTATGGTGGGCAAGTATGCAGTTTGCGACCGCCGGTCAGTTTTATGAACCAACAATTCAATTTCAAGGAAGAGGAGAAACCACAACTAAACTGTCCAAGACCGGTTCTGGATAGTTCAATTTTGTTCTAATTTCAACCGGTTATAGTTTAACTGTTGGTTCAACCATTCAATTTGGATAGGACTATTGAGAACCTAAACTAAACCAACTAGCATGGTTTTGATTTTGGTTAATGGCAGGATACAATTAGCCGATTCTGGTATGATTTATGGTGGTCTAGTTCTGGACGGATTAACGTGATCAGTTCGGTTTTGGTCATGTTAGTATGCTGTATGCAATCATGTTAAATGGAAGATTTTCTTTTATATGGGTTTTGTTGACTTGTATTGATGGAACTCATTTTGCTTTCTCTAATTCTAGGGTTTATAATTGTTTATTTAAGAGAATAATCTTAGAAACTTCTAAATTCATAAAGGATGATTTCCTTATAATGAGTTGCATTGTTGGAGTTGTCAAACCTTGGAGGACCACACAAGTATTTTATCATGGTTTTATAACCTTCAAATATAAGTGAAGATCTTAAGGATCTAGTAACATCTGAATTGGTTGTGACATAGTTTTTCAGGTTAGCAATAGAATGTTTAAAGCTCACAAGTTAGTTAATCATTGTCGCACATCCCATAGTTCTCCGAGTGCAACTCTTTGGACTTGCTGGGAATACGTGGACAAAATAGTAGTAAAGGATTTCAAAGTAAATCTTTATCACTTTCGTATGAGCAAAACAAATGGACTATCTGAAAATTACTAAGTCCTTGTTTCAATAAAAATAGATAAAAAAGGAGAGGTAAGAATTAAAATGGAGAAAAATAGAGGAAAATCAAAGTACGGTTTTATTTCTCTTCGAACTAGAGAGAAATGGCGATTTCTTTTATTTCTTTTGTTTTTCTTAGTGTTATTAAAGAGCCAAAGGCTAAAAGCCTTGGAAAAAAAAAAGGGCTAAAGGCTGTCGTTATATACTACTGTACTTGTTGATAGATAGCTCTTGGATTGTTGATCTGAGAAAACCGTCGTCATAGACACGTGAGCTGCCAGTTAAGCCGCCCTTTCTAATACAGGGAAAATATACAAGTAACAAGATATGAAGATTGGTAAAAAAGAAATGTACAGTCCAACTAGTCTATACAAGCCCAAAAAAAAGTGAGTGAGCCATTTTTAAGACAAAATCAGACCATAGGCCTAAACCAATCAGCCTATGTTTAAGAAAGATCAAATCAGCGATGAATTGACAATGAAAACATCCATGTAGTATTCTTGGCTGCTAAACTTCTCAAAGTAACCCAAAAAAAAACCCTTATATATAGCTAGACGCCTTAAAAGGCAATTTCCTAAATCGAAAAATTGACTAAAGAACGTGAAGTGGCAGTGTTTCTGAAGGCAAAAACATCCCAACACGTCACTGAGTTTACACCAAATCCAAACATAAGCCAAAACCAACTATCCCAAGGAAAATTCTTATATTGAGGAATTGATTATCGGACGTGCAGCAGTAATGTTCGTTAAAAAATAAAATTCTTAGAGTTTTGATTCCCTATTTCAGAAATCTAAAAATTAATCTCTTATGTATTATAGATTTGTAAGCGAGTAAGATATTTGTGATGAATGTGATCGCGCTAAAATAGTGCGATGACACAAAATTGACCTTAATTTATTTAAAAAATTGCGTCCAAGTCGAGTTGTCGACCAAAAATTCGAAGTGGTAATTACGCAATTTACCAATATAACTTTGCTATATTCTCACTTTTGCTTATTATAGATATATTTTTTAATATTTTGTGCATACGCACGTCAGTTTTCAGATTTGAGAACATGTATTTTTATTCTATACCGACAAGTTATATTGTTTATATGTTGTTGGTACATTTATTTATATGTTATTTGTTGTTTATATCTTATTTATATGTATTTTATATGTTCAAAACAATAAATATACAAATCTGAATTTTTAAATGTTGTTGATTTATTGTTGGTACGTTGTTTATATATTGTTTTCAACATATAAACTTCATATAAATGAGATAGACGTTGTTGATTTGTTGTTTATATGTCGAAAATAATATATAAATAAATATATAATTTATATGTTGTTGATTTGTTGTTTATATATTATTTATATGTTAAAAACAATATCTACACAAGTTATCAGTAACATATAAACAATATATCAATAATATAAACAATATTCAAGTTTTAAAACAAAAAATAACATATAGACAACATACGATTAAATTTTAAACAAGTCTGAAAAAATTAATAGATTTTAAATAAATTCTAAACAATTTTAAACAAGAAACAATATATAAATAAATTTTAAACAATAAATAACACATAAAATTTAACTAATAATAATAATGATGATGATGTGCAATCACATTTAGTTTTAATCTTTAATAACCAAATTGCTCAACATAGTGAAAGTGACCCTTAATTTTTTTTATTGAATAGACAATTTTTTTTGGTTTTGAAAGGAAAAAAAATCAATCCCATTTATCTTAATTTTTTTTCAGTCCAAAATCAAATATTTTTTAGTACTTCAATTATTGTATTTTTATTTTATTTATTTGATATTCCAAAATATCATACAATGAAACAAACAAAGAGGAAGAATAACAATTTTATAACAAATAAAATACCAAATTTGAAATTCTTAATACTAAAAATATCACCAAATGTCAAACATATATTAAAATACTACTTTTTTGGAAATTCACGAGAAATTGAGATATTTTTGTAAGAAACTGACTTTTAGCGAGAAATTGAGTTTTTTTAGAAAAATTCAAAAAAAGTCTTTTTTGTAGAGAGTGTCCAAAAGTGTACAATAATGTACAGAGGTGTAGAATAATGTACGTCATAATTTTTTTAAAAATGATTTAATAAATTTATTTTTATATACACAGGTGTATATTGATGTACAAAATTATATAATTTTTTTTATTAAATTGATTTATTAGTACATACGAGTGTACAATGTATTTTTTTTTTTAAACTGATTTTTAGTGTGCACATGTGTACATTTTTGTGTACAATCGTTTACAACTTTATTTAAAACCGATGTTATAGATTTTAGTATTCAATTGTTGCCAACCAATACAACAACTTTTTCGGCCACCGATCACCTTTCTCTAGATGTTGATCTCCTCCCAAATTCAAAAAATCAGTCGATCGATGCCGTTGTTTGCCTCCACTTCCAAATCGTAATTCAAACCCTAGCGCCACCACCAGACTTATCGATATTCAAACCTTAGCGTCTAGAATCGTCGTTGCTTTCTTCTTCGACGATGGCAACTCAAAACTTCGATGCAAACCAGTCGAACCTCTCTCATCCTCCATCACGTCAATTTCAATAACTTGGGTTTCAAATCTCTTCGACTTTGACGGGGTGGGAGGAGAGAAAAAGCGAGTAAAGATGAGAGACAAACAGAGGACATAATTAGTGGTTGTCAATGGATTAGTGGTTGTCAATGGAGGTGCCAAGAGACCGAGAGAGACGAAGAGAACAGGTTCAGAGAAGAAGAGAGATGAGAAAATGGACTAAACACGAAAATCGACACGTTTTTAAGAGAAAAGATGTGTTCATGTTAATAAGTTTCCTAGAAGTGGCATGCTTGATATTATGATTCTGAGATAGTTCACGTTCGAAATTAAAGAACTTGTAGTTGCAAATGATGTGCGAATTGACTGTTTAGTTATCATAATTTGTTTAATTAAGTAAATAAAATATCTAGTTGGTTAGTCTAGTATAGTAGGGTAGAGTTAGGGCTAATCCAAGTCCGATCCATAGATTTGAGGACACGGGTTTGGAATTTGGGCCATTTTTACGTTCACGCACTCACAGTAATATATTATAGATTTATTAAGTCTATTTTTAATATTTTTACAAAAAAATTCAAAATTATACGTACTATCATACCAAATTTTATAAATTACATTTTTAGGTTCATAAATTAAAATTTTACATTATCCTTTAAAACTTGTTTAAAAAATTTGTAATTTATTTATAATTTTTTAAAAATTTATTTATTTTTTAAATTTATTTAAAATTTATTTATTTGTTGTTTCTTATTTAAAATTTGTTTATATGAATTTTATATGTTATTTTTTATTTAAAATTTATTTATATGAGTTTTATAAATTATTTTTTGTTTAAAATTTATTTATATGTTATTATTATTATTATTCATTCCTTCCTTCCCATTCCAAATTTTTCTGAAATAGAAAGGGCGGATTGAAAAAGAAAGGGTGTGGTGGGACAAGTGGAATCTTCAAGTGCATAAATATGAAAGTGAAACCAAACACACCCACACGTTGCAGTTGCAAGTGAAACTGAAAACGACATCAACGAACAGAGCATCCAATGACTTAAAAAGCATCGTTGGCTTCCTTTCCTTTTGTTGTATACCCCTCTCTCTCGACTTATCTGCAATTCACTGTTGTTTGGTTCTTCTCTCAGCTAAAAACCCATATTAGATTACAGAAGCTTCAGTCTTACCCTCCAACAACGACAAAGGTGAGCAGTTTTCATTACCCATCTCTTCTTCTTTTTTTTTTTTTATCTTTTGCTTGTTTTTGTATCGCTTTTGTGTGTTTGCACACATATCTGCGTGATGTGTGTACGAGTAGGTGTGTGTTGTGATAAGTTAGTCTTATTTTCTTGTGTAGTTTTTGATTTAGTTGGCGGGTGACTACAGCTGGAGTACTGGAGGAAGGGGAAAGGGCACGCATTTGTGAGCAGCATAAGAGCAAGGTTGAGGCTGAACCCATGCCTTTGAATATAGTTCATGATTCTGATGGAGTACCCAGGATTCTCTTGACTGAGCCTTCTGGTTCTACTGCTGAGGTGATTATGTTTATAGTCTTTTTTTTTTTAATGATTGCTATTATTCTTTGAGTCTTGTTGATTTCTGATCATTTGACTTGAAATAAAATATCTGATCTTTTGTATTTACTGGTATTTTTCTGTTTCTTATGTAATGTTTGTATATTGTATGGTCAGTTGAGTGGTAATTTTTGTTGATTTGTATTTTTGTATGTTAAATTGTTAATCGATACTATTGATGGAAAGGTTGAATTTTTAATGGTGTTGTAAACAACTATCAGGTTCTTGACAGAATAGTGGATATAGGAGGGAGATAGTGAGAGTATTGGCTTGGAAGAGAAGAGGTAGATAGATATATTTGTAGGAGTTAGCTAAACCATATCATAAAATAGTCAAATTTATTGTGTCAAGAAATCTAATTTTTTTGATTTAGGTAGTGTTTGTTAAATTTGTCTTGACAAAGAGAGTTCAAGATATGTTTGGAATGATTTCCGAGTCAAGATATAGAATAATGAAGATATGGTTGGGATGTATTCCGAAAATTATTTTTTAGTTGTTTGTTAATTTTTTTGGAGTAAATCTGGAAACTGTTTTTGTCTTTTTTTCAATTTGTTTGTTAAAGCACATGGAATTATACAGATATAAGTTTTTTACCAAACTATCCATATAAAATAGAGAGAAATAAGGAAAAAAATGTGAAATTTTATCTGTAAAGATATTTTAGAATTGTTAGTATCTTGAAAAATCAAGATAGAAAGTATGTGACTTTTTTTTCTCTGGGTTCCACTTTTATTTTAACAAACACTCGGAGAGACTGGAATAACTATGTTTTCCAATCTTCTCAACCTTTTTGGGTGTTAACAGTACCTTAATGTATACTTGAAGAGTTTAAATTTGGTAGAAAATTTTCCATCTTTATCCAGTTGTAGAAAACATAAGTCACAAGGATATTTATGAAAAATTTAAAAAGAGAAATTGGATGGATAATTAATTTCCTTTTTCTTTATAGTTTAAAGTATATTATATTGAAGGATAATGGCAAAGAAAAAAGGTATTTCGATTTTTGCCACTTAAAAAAGTTTTATCAATAAACTGTTTCAGGTGCTTCTCTATGGTGGGCAAGTTGTTTCTTGGAAAAATGAAAGAAGTGGAGAATTACTCTTTATGAGCAGCAAGGTGAGCAATCTTTTGGCATTGTAATGATTCTACAGTTTGAGGTGACAATTGCACAGAGATTTATATGAACCTTCCGGACAGTCTATATTGCGAAATGTTATGCCTTGATTTAGATTTTGAGCTTTAATTTCATCTTTAGAGTAGGTGATTTCTCTTATCGAGCACACTCGGCACATGATGAATCAATTCCTTCCAACACAGTTCAAATAAAAGCTTAATACTGATAGCTTTGCAAACATGATGGAGAAGAAAAACAGCATGCTTATTTCAATGTTTAGCGATGAGAAAGAGTCAAAACTAGATAGAAACTAACACTATTTTTTACTATCTCCAATACACATTATCAAAATTTCCGTCTGATTAGTTATAATACTATTGCTAATAGTCATTGCATCAGTATTTATTGTAAAAAATAGCATTGCTAAACTTCTCTGTTCTTTGGCTCAGCATGTTGCGTGAGTTGTCAATAAACTGAGCATATTGATGGAACCACCCATATCCTAATATCTGGCCTTTCTCTTCTTTGCAGGCTATCTGGAGGCCACCAAAAGCTATCAGGGGAGGTATTCCTGTCTGCTTTCCACAGGTATGAGTTCTAAGAATCATGCAGAATGCATTTCAATTTTGTCCCTTCAAAATTATAATTGTAACTGGTGCTGTGATTTCAGTTTGGTAATCTTGGTTCACTGGAGCAACATGGATTTGCAAGGAACTGAATGTGGTCGTTGGATAATGATCCCTCACCATTGCCACCTGCAAATAATCAGTCATCAGTGGATCTCATATTGAAGTCCACAGAAGATGATCTGAGGACCTGGCCACGTAGGTATGCTTGCAAAATGTGTAACCCACATA
>CAODLS013401754.1:0-12127 GCA_948243855.1 Flueggea neowawraea | reverse complement strand
TAGGGAGATTCGAGAGCTAATTTCTGTTATGGCTATGAATTCACATCAATTCGGGTCTAGAACTGAATCCACCACTTGGCGTGTCAATGAAGTAAGCCTTAGACCTTCTTATTCAAAGTTTGATAATATGAATTCTTTATTGCAATAGATTATAGCTGTGGTGAATAAGTTGGCCATTGGGCAAGAGCAATTATCTTAAAGAATGAAGGCACAAGTGTGTGGAATTTGTGGTGTGCAAGAACACCCAACAGATGCGTGTCCGTCTTTGCAAGAAAATGATGTTGTCGAAGTTAATGCATTGGGGAGATATGCCCAGAATACATGGAGGAAGTATAATCCATATTCCAATACGTACAACTCTGGATGGAGGGATCATCCAAACATGAGGTACGGGAATAATGAGAACAACTTTAATAATTCGGCCCCAAGGAATCAAAACACAACCCCTTAAAATGCTCAGTACCAACACGCTCCAAAGACTGATAGAGTGCAAAGCTTAGAGGAAATTGTGAAATAATTGGCAATTTTTACACAACAATTTCATTCAATTACAGAATCCAGCATTTCTGAGCTGAAAGACCAAATTAGCAAGTTAACAACCTCTGTTAGCAAGCTTGAAAGCAAAGGGAAATTGCCTTCCCAACCTGATATCAATCATAGGCAGAATGCAAGTGTCATTGCTCATTGAAGTGGGAAAGAGTTTCTCAGTACTGAAAAAATGTCACCCTCCCTGCATGGTCACGCCACGGTGCCTAAAACAGAAACAAAGACTCAAAAGAATTCAAAAGAGGTACCAGTGGTTGTCAACCCTGAAAGACCGCCTTTTCCACATAGATTACATAATAAAAAGAGGGCTATGGATGATCAAGAGGTATTGGAAACATTGAAGAAAGTATAAATTAACATACCTCTGCTTACAATAATCAAGCAGGTACCTAGGTACTGTAAATTTCTGAAAGAGCTATGCATGGGAATGAACAGACTCAAAGGCAATGAAAGAGTTCACATGGGAGAGATAGTCTCAGTGGTCTTGCAAAAGAAAATGTCTATCAAGGAGAAAGATCCAGGTATGTTCACTATCCATTGTAAGATAGGCAATGTTGGAATTGAACAGGCAATGTGCAATTTAGGTGCATCTATTAATTTAATGCATTTATCTATTTATTCTATATTGGATATTGGACCTTTAAAGCAGAATGGTGTTGTACTAACATTGGCTGATCGTTTCATTGTTTTCCCTGAAGGTGTTTTAGAGGATGTTTTGGTGCAGGTAAACGACCTAGTTTTTTCTACAGACTTTTATGTACTCAATATGGAGGATGATAAAACAACAAATTTGAGGCTGATACTGTTAGAGAGACCTTTTCTGAAAACTACAAGAACAAAGATTGATGTGCATGATGGGACCCTAACCATGGAGTTTGATAGGGCATTGATTAAATTCAATATTAATGATGCTATGAAGCACCCCAGTGATTTTTCTTCTGTTCTTGCAATTGACTATTTTGACCCCCTGATTGACAAACATTTGGAGTTTTGTGGTGATGATTCTTTATAGGTTGCATTGGCTGATAGCATTACACCGCAGATGTTAGCTGAAAAGGGGATAATATGGGTAATGTCGTCTACTCTGGTTAACACAGTACAAGATCTGTACACTCTAAAACTACTACCTGCAGAGGCGGTATTTCTATAGTTGTCTGAGATAGAGAATAAACTTCTTCCTTCTATTATGCAACCACCAGAGTTAGAACTGAAGCCACTTCCTGAACACTTGAAATACACCTTTTTGGGAGACAAAGAAACGTTTTCTGTCATCATTTCGAACAAGCTCAGTTAGGGTGAGGAAGAAAGGTTGATTTGTGTCCTGAGAGACAATAAAGAAGACAGTAAAGGGGTTGAGCCCATCCATTTGCATGCATCAAATCTTATTAGAGGACGATTGTAAACCTAGTAGGCAACCTCAATGCAAACTAAACCTGCCAATGATAAAGGATGTGAAAAAGGAGATTCTTAACCTTCTAGATGCAAATGTGATCTATGCAATATCTGACAGTAAATGGGTAAGTCCAACTCAGGTAGTTCCTAAGAAAACTGGTATCATTGTTGTTACAAATGATCAAGGTGAGTTGGTTCTCACTCGTGTTCCAAATGCATGACGTGTTTGCATAGACTATAGGAAGTTGAATGCTATAACTAGAAAAGATCACTTCCCATTTTCTTTTGTTGATCAAATGCTTGAATGTTTAGCTGGTAAAACTCACTATTGTTGTTTAGATGGCTATTCAGGTTTTCATCAGATTTCTGTGGCTCTTGAAGATCAAGAGAAGACGACATTTATCTTCCCCTTCGGTACGTTTCCATACCGACACATGTCATTCGGTCTCTGTAATGCGCCTGCAATGTTCTAGAGATATATGGTAAGTATCTTTTCAGACTATGTAGAGGACATCATTGAAGTTTTTATGGATGATTTTACTATGTATGGTGATTCTTTTACATCATGTTTGGAAAATTTAGGGAAAGTCCTTAGGAAATGCATTGAGACTAACCTTGTGTTGAATTATGAAAAATGTCATTTTATGATTAATCAAGGCATCATTCTAGGTCATGTAGTTTCTGCTAGAGGAATTGAAGTTGATAAGGATAAAATTGATGTTATAAAATCTTTGCCTTACCCCGCAACTATGCTGGAAGTTCGTTCTTTTCTTGGGCATGTAGGATTTTACAGGCATTTCATCAAAGACTTCTCAAAAATTGCTCTGCCTTTGACCAATTTGTTGCAAAAAGACATGCCCTTTGAGTTCGATGATTCATGCAAAAATGCGTTCAACATACTCAAGGAGAAGTTGACTTCTGCACCCATTTTGAAGGCTCCCGACTGGGATTTACCATTTGAGTTAATGTGCGATGCCAGCAATCATGCAGTTGGTGCAGTATTGGGACAAACATCCGGTAGAGATCCTCATGTCATCTATTATGCTTCAAAGACACTTGATAGTGCTCAAGCAAATTACTCTGCTACAGAAAAGGAATTACTTGCAGTAATTTTTGCTTTAGAAAAATTTAGATCATATTTGCTTGGAACTAAAGTGATTGTTTATTCTGATCATGCAGCTTTAAAGTGCCTGATGACTAAAAAAGATGCCAAACCAAGGCTTATCCATTGGGTTTTATTGCTGCAAGAATTTGACATTGAGGTAAGAGACAAGAAAGGTGTTGAGAATTTAGTTGCTGATCATCTCAGTAGGCTACCCAACATTTCAGAGACGAGTACATAAATTTCTGTAGAGTTTCCCGATGAACATCTCTATGCGTTAGGCACCTCAGCATGACCATGCAGAAATCCGTGGTATGCTGATATTGTTAATTACTTAACTAAACATATTTTTTTTGAATGCTACAGCAGATCTTAGAAACACAAGTTGAAAAGCGACACCAAATATTATATTTGGGACGACCCTTACATATGGAAGATGTGTTTAGATCAGATTATTCGCAGCTGTACCTGAATCTGAAATCTCTTCTATTCTACAGTTTTGTCATTCATCAGCTTGTGGTAGTCACTTCGGTCCTAATCAAACAGCAAGAAAGGTTCTCGAATTAGATTTGTACTGGCCCGACAATTTTCGAGATTCATATGCATTTTGTAAATCTTGTAAACGTTGTCAGCAGGTTGGGAATATTAATCAAAAGAATGAAATGCCCAGACGCCTATATTTGTTTATGAATTTTTTATGTTTAGGGTATTGATTTTATGGGTCCTTTTCCTTATTCTTTTGTTAATCAATATATATTGCTTGTTGTTGATTATGTTTCAAAGTGGGTAGAAGTAAAGACTACTCGGACTAATGATGCATAAGTTATTGTAGATTTCTTGAAGGCTAATCTACTTGCTAGATTTGACACTCCTAAGGCAATCATTAGTGATCGAGGCACTCATTTCTGCAATTGGGTGGTGGAAGCATTGTTCAAAAAGTATGGTGTTACCCACCAAGTCTCCACTGCCTATCACCCACAGACAAACGGGCAAGCTGAGGTTTCGAACAGAATCATTAAAGGAATTCTTGAAAAAACCGTCAATCCTAACCATAAGGATTGGAGTGTGCACCTCGATGATGCACTCTGGGCTCACAGAACCGCTTACAAAACTCCCTTAGATATGTCACCTTATCATCTTGTATATGGTAAATCTTGTCACCTTCCTATTGAGATTGAACACAGGGCCTTTTGGGAGGTGAAAGAGTGCAATATGAATTTTGAGGAAGCCGGACAACATAGAAAGTTGCAAATTCAAGAGCTCGAGGAGATTCGAAACCATGCTTATGAGAACGAAATGATTTACAAGGACAAAACTAAGGCTTTCCATGATAGCCAAATTTTGCATAAAAACCTCAAGGTGGGTCAAAAGGTACTTCTTTTCGATTCAACTTTGAAACTTTTTATAGGCAAACTCTAATCGAAATGGGTTGGTCCTTTTGTGGTTTTGTGAATCTATCCACATGGTGCTGGAGACATTTAGAGCATTGAGTTAGGTAAGATTTTTAAGACCAATGGGCAACATTTGAAGCCATTATATGAAGGTTTTATGCCGCGTTTGGTTGATGTAGAGTATATTTCTGAACCTTTTTACAACTGAACGTGGCCTAAGTCCAGCTAAGATGACGTAAAAGAAGCGTTTTTTTGGGAGGCAACCCAATGTTTTATTTTTATTCTTGATATTTTTGTTTTGATTATTTTTGTAGATTGATTAATCGAGCAGCATGTGTTTATTTTTGGGATATTAAGCTGACGAGATTTTTGAGAATTTGATTTCGCTTGCTCGTGAGATTGGCTTTGTTTTGTAGGACAAATAGATGAGGAGAATGACATTTTAATAAAGGAGAATCAGTGTGGGGACATGACAATGGCTGAAGTTTCAGAGATATATGGGTGTTGGTGCCACAAAAAAAAGCGGAGGCAGAAATGGCACCGTTTCCGCTAAAACGGTACGCACAACATAGGCCAGCTTCCTCAACCGACACACCACCATTTCCCAGCAAAACGTGGCTCACCATTTATTCCATTCGGCGTTGTTTTGGATCAAGCCAGAAGTGCCCTTCATGCTCTCCAAACTTGTGTCGTTTCATGCAATCATAAGGGTAACTGCGCAATTTCCTCTTTCAAACAGTCCCACTCCCTTCTCACTTCAGATTTTCACGTCCCAAACCAGCTGGAAAATGGACTTTGATGCATCAATTTTTAACCTAATTGAATTAGGATTGAGACCACCTTTATTTCTAATCATCAACACTCTTCCTCTCTTCAACAATTCTAGGCGCCACCTCTCCAATTTTTTCGTTCTTTTTCCCTACACAAATAGACACAAAAATCAAGTTTCACCAAAATTTTCCCATTACCCAACCATATTATCAATGCCAACCAAAAATCCCCAAGGACGTCGGCATGCCAAGCCACCTCTGCCGGCCAACACCCAGGCCGCACCGCCACCATACCGACATTCAAAATATTTTGGCATATATAAGCAGTTCTATACTTCTTTTAAGTTCAATATGAGTGCAGATTACGATATTACTACTCCAGACACAGTCCAGTTTCACTTAGCAGGTACATTGGTATCAATGACTATTTCTGCCTTTAGCCATGCTCTCGGTATGATCACTGAACCCAAAGTTCATTATGGTGAGTTTCTAACTTTTTATTGCGAGTTTCCTCCTGACTTTAGTGCACAAGATTATTATGCCCAGATTTCAGCTGATCCGGCTCCTTATGACCCTCGGGTTTCTAAGGCCAACACGCTCTGTGATCCTGTGCATCGCATGTTCCAAAAGTTTTTGGCTTTTAACTTTGCAGGTCATGTTGATAGCAACAACATTCTCTCTTGCACCGAGTTATTCTTTATATGGTATGCCGAACATAAACTGAAGGTTAATACTGGTTTTTTTCTTTTAAATCAGCTTCAGTATATTGTGGGTCAATTAGCTACTAAAAAGAAACATTTGATTTTAGGACCCCTAATTACCCATCTTGCTCGTAATCTTGTTGATTTACCTGCGCCTAACCCAGTCTTGTCCAAGACTGCTTCTGTCGAGTTGTTGGATTTTCACTCTTTTTGTAGGATGCACATTATACGATGGGCTGGTGACGACCAGTATGAGTTCTTGGCACCTATGGGAGATAGCTGCTGCCAAACCACATCCATTGGATGATACACGTCTTACGAGGATGGAGGCTCACCAAGAATGGATGGAGCAAGTATTGATATCTTTAGCTACTTCTGTGCAACGATTTGATGTGTTTATAGACTGCTTCACTGAGCGCCAGTCACGCCCTGATGACTAGCCACCATCCTCGTCACACCAGAGAAGCTTTTCTATCCACTCTCACTTTTTAATTTTTATTGTCTTTAATTTTTATACATTGAGGACAATGTCGATTTTAAGTGTGGGGAGGGACATTTGGAAGTTTATTTTGGTCAGAGGGGATTGACTTTTGAGGTCGGGAAGGTCGTCTTTTGTTGGAAGAACCGAAGCCCTTTGTTTGTTCTCTTTACCCTTAACTTGTTAATCTTGTTTATTAGTGTTGTGGCTTTGTTTATTAGTACTTGTAGCACTTTTTTTGGCTTGTGTAGTTGCTGTAAACATTGTTGATTATAGTGGAGCTTTTTGGCTTGGACCGAAGAGTGGTACCGTGGTTTTTATCCTTCAATTTGAATGAGTTTTCCACATTAAAAATTGTTATGTGTTCTTTGTGTAATTCTTGTGATTTAATTTGTGTTATTTGGATTGTTCTATATTTGCTCCTTTTGTTCAGTCAAGTGGGAAAGGAATTCCTGGGATTAGTTTTAGGCATTGTTATATTGCCCTCCTTTCCCAACAGGTGGTATCAGAGTTTATGCTCTTTAGGTGTTTGGTTGATTGAATGATGGAGGCTAATTTGACTAGAATAGTTCTTTTGGATGACACAAATTATCACAAGTGGAAAAGTAAGATGAAAGATCTTATTTTTATAAAGAAATTACTCTTCTAGGTTTTTGCAACTCAGAAACCTGATGGTATAAGTGGTAAAGAGTGGAAATTTGAGCACAAACAAATTTGTGGCACTATTCGATAATGGGTGGAAGACAATGTGTTGAATCACATTGCGGATGAAACTAATGCTTGTAGCTTGTGGGAAATGCTTCAAAGACGGATAGCAACAAGTTGTTTCTGCTTAAACAGGCTATGAATATGAGATACAAAAAGGAGTGCTCCATATCTGATCACTTGAATGACTTTCAAAGGTGTTTTAAACAATTGTCTAAAATGGGTGTAAAGTTTGAGGATGAGATTATTGGTCTTTGGTTGCTTAATACTCTTCTGGACTCATAGGAGACTTTTCGGGTTACTTTGACAAACTCGGCTCCTAATGGTGTTATGATCATGCAGATGGTGAAGAGTGGTGTCTTAAATGAGGAAGTGAAGAGAAAAACTCAGGGGACTTCAACTTCAAATTCTGAGGTTTTGGTTACTGAAAATAAGGGGAGAATTAAAACTAGGAATCAAGATCAAAATAGAGGCAATAGCAGAAGCAAGTCGAAGGGATAGTATAAAAACTTTAAGTTCAATTACTGTGGCAAAAAGGGGCACATTAAGAAATATTGTTTTAAGTGAAAGAAAAAGAACAAGGATAACAACAAGCAAAAGAATAAGAAAAATAATAAAAATGATGATCATGTAACCACTGCCACTTCAGATGATCTTGTTA
The DNA here is from genome assembly GCA_948243855.1 of Flueggea neowawraea. NCBI lineage: Eukaryota > Viridiplantae > Streptophyta > Magnoliopsida > Malpighiales > Phyllanthaceae > Flueggea > Flueggea neowawraea. The sequence continues at coordinate 4,381 of CAODLS013401754.1, read as the reverse complement.
TTGTGTATGGTGAATGTGGAATTAATCTTGCTTGTGATAACACCAGTTGGGTAGTTGACAGTGGTGCTGTTTTCATGTTACATCAAGGAAAGAGTTATTCACATCTTGCACTCTAGGTGATATTGGAGTTTTAAAGATGGATAATGATAGTTTGTCAAAGGTAGTTGGCACTGGAAATGTTTTCCTGGAAACTGGTACTGGTATAAGGTTAATGCTCAAGAATGTGAGACATGTACCAGATATTCGTTTACACTTGATCTTTGCAGGTAGACTTGATGATGATGGGTATTCTAGCACCTTTTGTGATGGTCAGTGGAAATTGACCAAGGGTTCCTTAGTTGTGGTAAGAGGGAAGAAGTCTTCAAATTTATATTGGTTACATGCTTCTATTAATACTAACCTCATTAATGCAGTTGAGAGCAGTAGTGCTTCAGAGCTATGTCATAGAAGGCTGAGTCACATTAGTGAGAAGGGACTGGACCGTTTAGTAAAGAAGAATTTGCTTTCAGGTTTAAAAGGTACAAGACTTGAAAAGTGTGCTCACTGTTTGGCAGGGAAACAAAAAAGAGTTTCCTTTAAGTATCACCTGCCTTCTGGGAAGAAGAATGCTCTTGAGTTGGTGCACTCCGATGTTTGTGGTCCATTAAAGGTAAAGTCTTTTAATGGTGGGCTTTACTTTGTGACATTTATTGATGATCACTCTAGAAAAATTTTGGGTTCATGTTTTGAAATCCAAATATCAAGTTCTTGATGCTTTTAAAAAATTTCAGGCTTATGTTAAAAGAGAAACAGGGAAGAAGTTGAAGTGCATCCGAACTGATAACGGTGGTGAATATCGTGGACCTTTTGATGCTTATTATAGAGAGCAGAGAATTAAGCATCAGATGACACCTCATACGACTCCTCAATTAAATGGCTTGACAGAGAGGATGAACAGGACTTTGGTGGAGAGTGTTGGATGTGTGCTCACAGAAGCAAAATTGCCTAAGTCTTATTGGGGTGAGGCTCTTTACACTATTGCACATGTTATTAATCTAACCCCTATTGTTGCATTACAGGCTGATGTTCCTGACAGGGTGTGGTATGGTAGAGAAGTTACATATGATCACCTGCGAGTTTTTGGCAACAAATGCTTTGTACATGTGCCTAAGGATGAAAGGTCTAAGCTTGATGCTAAGACGAGACAATGTATTTTCCTTGGCTATGGCCAAGATGAGTTTAGGTATTGGTGTTATAATCCAGTTGAGAAGAAACTTGTTAGAAGTCGTGATGTGGTGTTTGTTGAAGATCAAACCATTGAAGACATTAACAAGACAGAGAAGTCAGAGTCACATGCTAGTGTTGGATTGATTGATTTGGATCCTACTCCGATAAATGAGCCTAATGCAGTGGATGTTGAGAATCCAGATGTTGTGCAGGGTGAAGCTCAGGATGAGGGTGAGCATGAAGTTGTGAAAGTAGATGCTTCAGTTGAGCAACCTGAAAATGCACTTATGCGGTCTACCAGAGATCGAAGGCCTTCTACTCATTATCCAGTTAGTGAGTACATACTCTTGACAGATGGGGATGAACCTGAATGTTGTCAAAAGCTATTAACAATGAGAATAAGACAGAGTGGACTGCTGCTATGAAAGATGAAATGCAGTTTTTACTTGACAATCATACTTATGAGCTGGTAAAGCTTCCTAAAGGAAGAAAGGCTTTGAAGAATCATTGGCTTTTTAAAATAAAGCCTCAAGGAAAATTCAAAGCTAGATTGGTTGTCAAAGGTTTTGGTCAGAAAAAAAGGTGTTGACTTTGAAGAGATTTTTTCACCAGTGATCAAGATGTATTCTATTCGAGTTATTTTGGGTTTGGCTGCTAGTGTTAATTTAGAGATTGAGCAGATGGATGTGAATACGGCTTTCCTTTATGGTGATTTGGAGGAAGAAATTTATATGGAACAACCTGAAGGGTTTGTTGTGAATGGCAAAGAAGATTATATGTGCAACCTGAAGAAGAGCTTGTATGGCTTGAAACAGGCACCGAGACAATAGTATAAGAAGTTTGAATATGTTATGGTTCAACAAGGCTATAAGAAGACTATTTCAGATCATTTTATTTTTGTGCAGAAATTTTCTGATAATGATTTTGTCATTTTGTTGCTTTATGTTGATGACATGCTTATTGTAGGTTCTAATGCATCCCAAATTGACAGTTTGAAGAAATAGTTGACTAGTTGCTTTGCAATAAAATATTTGGGGCTAGCTAAGTATATCCTTGGGATAAGAATTATCTAAGATAGGAAATGCAAGAAACTGTGGTTTTTTCAAGAAAAATATATTGAAAAGGTACTTCAACAGCTCAATATGGATAAGGCTAAAGTTGTAAGTACACCCCTTGCTACATCTTTTAGATTAAGTGTTGATCAATCTCTTTCTAATGAGCAAGAGAATGAATACATGCAAAGGTTCCTTATGCATCTGCAGTTGAAAGTTTGATGTATGCAATAATTTGCACTAGGTCGGATATAGCTCATGCAGTTGGCATTGTGAGTACATTTTTGTCTAATTCAGGAAAGAAGTATTGGGAGGCAGTGAAGTGGATTTTGAGATATCTCCAAAACACTTCTAATTTGAAACTTTGCTTTGGGGGTGGAAAGTCTATTGTTATTGGCTACATTGATTTTGATTGTGGTAGAGATATAGATTTGAGAAAATCTACTTCTGGGTATTTATTTACTTTTGCAGGGGAGTTGTGGCATGGTAATCAAGATTGCAAAAGTGTGTTGCATTATCTACTACAGAGACCTAGTTTATTGCTGCTATAGAAGCTAGTAAAAAGTTGCTCTAGATGAAGAAGATCATTATTGAGCTTCGTTTCACTCAAAAGAGATATGTGATATTTTGTGATAGTCAGAGTGCTATTCACCTTAGCAAGAATCCTACTTTTCACGGTCGTTCAAAGCATATTGATATGAGATATCATTGGATTAGTGAAGTTTTGGATTCTAAGCAGATTTAGCTTCAAAAGATTCATATTGATGATAATGGTTATGGTATATGTACTAAGGCACTAACCAGGTTGAAGTTTGAAGCATGGCGTCTGGTTGTCGGTTTGACAAACTTCTTCATATAGTCAGGAGGGGGACAATTGTTTGGCTTTTGGGTCCTTTCTTATATGGAGAAAGCCCAAAATTCCATGTTCCAGAAGCCACATAAGGGTATGAGAGAGAGGATGTCTCATTTTTGTGTAGCCGCCAAAAGAAAACACGAGAATTTTCTACTCTAATTGTTCAACTCGTCCAGCCTCTTCCAGTTGACTTTTGAAGACTTGTTTGTTGTCTGATCGTCGTGATTTTTTGGGGCATGTTCATCTCTGTGTGTTCTTGAAATTGAACGATGGAGATTGGATTTTGACGGTTGGTTTGTGAGTATTGGGTCGAGAACATAACCTATCTGGGTTTGGTTTCAGCAGTGACGGGTCTGATTGTTCTTCTTATTTGGAAGGGTTTCCGTGGTCCGATTGAGCTGATTTTGGTCAACAGGTGAAGGACATTTGGAAGTTTATTTTGGCCATAGGGGATTTACTTTTGAGGTCGGGAAAATCATCTTTTATTGGAAGAACCGAAACCCTTTGTTTGTTATCTTTACCCTTAATTTGTTAATCTTGTTTATTGGTGTAGTGGGTATGTTTATTGGTGCTTGTAGCACTTTTTTTGGTTTGTATAGTTGGTGTAAACATTGTTGATTATATTGTAGCTTTTTAGCTTGGACAGGAGAGTGGTCCCATGTTTTTATCTTTTGATTTGAAGAATTTTTTCCCGTCAAAAATTGTTTTGTGTTCTTTGTGTGATTGTTATGATTTAATTTGTGTTATTTAGACTGTTATATATTTACTCATCTTGTTAAGTCAAATGGGAAAAAAAATCGGGGTTTAGTTTTGGGCATTGTTATATGACCCCTTCCAAAAAAAAAAAAAGAACGTGCATGAACATTTAATGCATGGATTTTATAAAAGTTTAGTATTTTTGCTATTAGATGCTGAAAGCCCTTCAACATAAAAATTGCCGTGGTCACGTCTTTGCAAAATGAAATTCAATGCTCTCATCCAATTAAAAGAATGCAATAGATAAAAGTCTGGCTCTTGCGCACGCCAGAAACAGCAAAGTCTATTCGTTGACCGTTAACTAAACTTCAGCAATCAAATTATCATGAAAATTATTGGTCCAAAAAAAAGATAAGAGATATATGTAAGCAATTAATGAAAATAAATGTATAACTACGTTGACCTGACTTGACTTTGACATTTGGCCATTTGGGTATTGGATATATAGAAGCCTAAAAGATCCGCCATGTCGACACATATAAGACAAGTCCACTTCCACACTAGAAAAGAAATT
>CAODLS013401465.1:0-12436 GCA_948243855.1 Flueggea neowawraea | reverse complement strand
TTCATTTCTGGATTTGATAAATATTTTGGAAATCATACTTTATGTAAGTATGTTTTGGATTACGATATATAAGCTATATATTATATGTCTCATTATTTTCGATATACTCGGTCGCATAATCGTTTGTTATTGTATTTGAATAAACTATGTATATGTTTTGGAGATGAGACACCTCTGCTACAAGGCACGTAGCCCTTGGTATACCAATGAGTGAGACAACCCAGCTACCATGGGTGTTGATAGCCATGTGTTTTGGTCCAGCACATGATTGGATATTGATCAGTGGTGGAGTCCACATCGCGTTTGTTATTACCTCATGATCATTGGCACATATCACGTTTGTTTATATCTCGTGATTAGTGGCAGAGCCAAATCACGTTTGTTTTATTCCCGAATCTACATTATATGTTTTGACAAAGATATTCCGATTTAAATCTGAAATGATTTTTGTTGTGCCTACGTAGCAAACTTTTCACTTTGGTTAAAATGATTTTACTTATAATTATTTATTTTGTATTTTTAGGTATTATGATTATGTTTTATTATTCAAGAAATTATTTTCAAAACTTATTATTTGTTAAATTGTTTTAATTTTATTAATAAACTGGCTAATAATAAGTATTTGGGTAGATATTCTATTCTCTGATACTTGTTCGGGATGGGCAAGACCTCTGGTTTGGTTCGGTTTGCCTTGTACGCCGATCATGGCTGAGAAATGGGTTGTGACATTTAGCTTCCAATCCAGAAGATACTTTAGTCATACAACGTTCCTTAAACCAAGTACAAAGTGCACAACACAATCCTGGAGCATTCTGGTTTCAAAGTGTAACACATCTACGTGCATTGCATTTGGTCTACATGCTTTGTATTTCCTCCTACGCTCATTGTGATTAATCTAGAAAACCCAGAATGTCTTCAACTTGATCAACGGGCGTAGATTCTGGTAGAACGTGCTTTGATCATTGCACTACGTGCTTAGAGGGTATATTACGTGTATAGCTTAACTGTTTCAAATTTTTAGTTAAAATCATCAAAACTGAGAAGGAATTTACATGTTAACCAAACTTCGTTCAACACCAGAAAACCAAACCCAAACCAAATCAAAATGAGTTAACCAAAACCTATTTGTTAACCAACTCAATTGACACTCAATCAATTCGAGTTCAGATTCCACCCATGACCCAGCTTTGGCAAACCTGTTTTCCAACATTTATAAATAATAATAATATATAATTTCAATTTTATTTAATATGAAACATATTATACTTCTATTTCAAGTGTACTTTGTAAAAAATAATTTTAGAAAACATATGTCAAACATATATCACAGCATAAATCAACACAATATTGTAGGTTATATTATTTACTGTATTATTTTTTATATTTGAAGAAAAAAGTACAAAATAATGAACTAAAAATCAAAAAGTCTAAACATAACTTTATACAGGTTTGCTGAATTGATTTTAAAATAGAAAAACTATAACTTATATTTTTTTTGTAGGAAATTACACCCCACACCTTTTTGTCATTTTCATTTCACGTATGTAACCCAAGAGGATTATATCTTCTGTTTTGGAACATTTTCATTAACATGTAACAAATAAAAGAATATAATCTTCTAATGTCAATTTTTCTCTCCTCATTCTCTCTGCACTCTCTCTCTGTCACAACCCAAAGTCGGGTCATGACCGGATTACGGGGTGGACCATCTATGGGAGCCCGACCCATCTCGCAGAAGCCTCAGAGTTACATATAACTACCCATTCATTTATTATTAACCAATTTTTATTAAAACATTATAAAATATTTTATAAGAAATATTTAACTCATATAAATAATATTAAAAAAAAAATATTACATAAGTGTGTAAAAATATAATATGTGAATACCCATCTCAAAATACAAAACGTGAAAACCCGATAACCCACAGTGTATCAGCGTGAAGCTCTAAACAAAGGACGAGAGCCCGGACAAAAAGGCATCACTCACCAAAATATATATACGCCTCACTGAGATGCAACGCTGAACAGTGCGAACTCCAAAATCAACCTGAAAATGTTAAAGAGTGAGTAAAACTCAGTGAGGAATAACACTCCAGATCGCCTCATATGTGCGTCACAGAGTCTAGTTTGAAAACATTTGAAAATATCACATGCAATATATTTATAGACATATACCTACGTATACATTCTATGTATAATATTCTTTTTAAAAAAATTCTGAAATCATTCGCAAACAGAGCAAATAGCATGCAACAGACAGAATACAGAGTATACACATACAGAGTATATAACATATGTGGATAGGATCATAACAGACATATACAAAAGGGGGATTGGGCCACCCATCAGATCAAATAGAACACGTGGTCTGGGTAGACACACGACTACCATATTACCCTGATAACTGGGCCTTCTCAGGACATTTGTATACCAAAGGCTACGTTGCCTCGTAGCTAGGTGTCCCGTAATCCAAATATATATATATATATATATACATATATACATACCAGATATTTAAACCAACATCCAATATTAATAATCAAATAAACCGGATTATTAATTAACAAAACCATTATTAAGTCAGATTTCATAGATAAGCCGTGCATATAAAAAACATAATAATTTTCAAAAGGCAGCCTATGTGTCTGAAGCTACTATTCTCTCACCTGAGAGTCCAAGTAAATGTCACCAGTCAACCTCCACTGGTGGGCAGCTGCTCATGCTGGCAACCACAAGGAGCTGTACAGATATAACCAAATAATAATCAATATGTAGTACTGTGGCAATACCAAATGCATGATATGCAAATGCAAGTATAGACCTTCGAAGTTGCCCAAAATATAATTCGAAAGTGAATCTGTCACTTTCGACCCAAAATTCAAAATTTACGTAAAATTACAATTTGGTTCTCGACCAGTGTAAAATTACGTTTTGGTCCCCGAAATTTGACAATTTATGAAACTGTTTCCGGGGTACTTTGAAATTACTAACTCGAATTCCATAAGTCAGAAACCTCAAATTCTATCCCGAACTCTCAGAAATCGCGAATTAAATTTTGACTCGTAAAATTACAAGTCGATCCCTATAACTCCAATAATTACCATCTAACCCTTAACTTTCTAAAATTTACAAATCTACCTACGGCAGAAAATATTTGCAAAAACAACCCAATTCTGTCGCGTTGGGAAAATATTTGTGAAAACACCAAAATAATGCTCAGCTCGATTCCCGATAAAACCATATTGATATTCCTACTCAATTTCACCTTATAAACACGAATCCAACCTCATAATTCATAAACAAATAACAGATTATCCCAAAATCATCAAAACCCATACCTACACCCATCTCCCTCAATTCATCCTCAAATCAGTTGATTCAAATCTTAAATCATGTTCCTACAAGTCTCTTCTAACCTGTTCTAACATCGTTTAACATGTATTAATCTTTCCTCAGAAATGGATTAGGAATGTTGGGGAAACAATGTGGGAGAATTTCGACCGAGTTGAGGGAGTTTTGAGTGAAAACTTTGAGAGAAATGACGGGTTTTGGGGTGTTTTAAGCACTACAGATCAAAGGCAACGTACGTGTCGTTAAGTGACAACGTACGTCTCGTTAAGTGACAAGGTACGTTGTGGTGATGCACAACGTACGTTGTGCCTCACAACCTATGTAGTGATGCATGCAGTAGCTACGGGTTTTGAATAAAACCCATCTCAACGTATGTCATTTCCAGCCAATGTACGTTGATCATCCTCGCCCCAGATAACGTACATCATACCTCCACAACGTACGTTAAGCTACCTTTCCAGATAACGTACGTCTTACTCAACGTACTATGTACGTTGTCCACTCTCTAGTTACATACTCGACACTTCACGCTTCCCCACGTGCATTGAACTTTCCTTGAGGTTTGATAACACATAATCCTCGACAAATGTGTCCGATTATCTTCAAGATCAATCGGACTCGGTCAAAAATCTACTGTAATCCTAACCGAAATGAACAGAATATTACATACTTCCCCCCTCAAAAGAAATTTGTCCTAGAATTTCGAAACAACAAAATCGAATATAAAATCAACTCTAGATTCCCAACAATACCAAATCAAAATATAGGCTAACAGACCCAAACGTAGATAGTGTATACCCAACACTCAGCCCACGTACCAATATGCAACATGACAATGCAAAGATGCCTATGAAATGCAAAGAATACAAAGATATGAATGAACACACTGACCTATGAATCAGCTGCGTCGAACAACTCTGGATATCTTTGCTGCATCTCCTCCTCAGCCTCCCAAGTGGCCTCCTCAACAGAATGATGTCTCCATATCACTTTTACTGAAGCAATCTCATTGTTCGGCAACCTTTTAACTTATCGATCGACAATCCTCACGGGATCCTCCTCGAAAGATAAGTAGGATCAGAACTCTACAGATTTAGGTGCCAGAACGTGAGATAGATCATAAAATACTTCCTCAAAAGTGATATATGGAACATTGGATGAACAAAAGCAAACTGAGGTAGCAATGCCAACTCATGCGCCACAGCCCCAACACGGCCTATGACTTCAAACGGACCAGTGTATCTCTTGCTGAACTTGCCCTTCCTTCCAAATCTCATGACACCCTTCATTGGTGACACCTTAAGAAATAAATGGTCTCCAATTTTGAACTCCAAATATTTATGCTTCGGGTCAGCGTAAATCTTCTAACAACTGTGAGCAGTCTGGATCCTCTACTGGATCAATCTCACGTTCTCTTTCATCTCTAAAATCAGCTCTGGGCCTAGAGGCTCTCTCTCACCGTCCTCTGCCCAACATAAGGGAGATCTACACTTCCTCTCATACAAAGCCTTGTAAGGCGCCATCCCGATGCTCGAACGGTACGAGTTATTATACGCAAACTCTACCAGAGGCAAATGGGAATGCCAACTCTCTACAAAGTCTACAGCACAAGCCCTCAGCATGTCTTCTAAGGTCTGAATCTTGTGCTCTGAGGATCATCAGTCTGTGAATGAAAAGCAGTACTGAAATTCAATCGAGTACCCAACTCTTCTTGCAATTTACGCCAAAACTGTGAAGTGAACTGAGGTCATCTGTCAGACACTATAGAAACTGGCACTCTGTGCAGACATACAATTCGGTCGACATACAACTTTGCCAACCGTGCCACTCCATAAGTTGTCTTGACAGGCAAGAAATGTGTCGATTTCATCAATTGGTCCACTATCACCCAAATGGAATCATATCCCAAAGACATCTTAGGCAGTTTGACCACAAAATCCATGGTGATGCAATCCAACTTCCACTCCGAAAGGGATAATTGCTGCATCAATTCAGAAGGACGTTGGTGTTCAAATTTAACCTGCTGACAGGTCAAACACTGGCTAACGAACTTGGCTATGTCGTTCTTCATTCCCGGCCACTAATAAGATTCTCGAAGATTCCGATACATCTTAATGTATCCTGAATGTACAAAATTTGTGGAACTCTGACCCTCAGTCATAATCTCATCGCGTAAACCACTCGAATATGGTACGCACAACCTCACTCCAAACCAAAGGACTCCAGAGTCATCCATACTGAATCCAGGCACATCAGAGGCTCTAACTTTCCCGATCAGACTCTGAAATTCAGAATCCTCATTCTGAGCCTCCCTGATCCGATCCAACAATATGGGCCTCGTCTCTACCTGTCCAAATAAGGCTCCAAAATCTTCAAACTGTAGATCAACCACAGATTCCATCAGACGCTGCCATTCTAACACTGCAGATCATCTCTCAACCGAGATATGAGTAAAGCTACCCTCTTACTTCCTGCTCAGAGCATCGACAACAACGTTAGCTTTGCCAGGATGATATGATATGGTGCAATCATAATTCTTTAGCAACTCTAGCCAACGTCTCTGTGTCAGATTCAGGTCCCGTTGCCCGAAAATGTACTTCATACCTTTATGATCTGTAAAGATATCAAAAGTCTCCCTATACAGATAATGTCTCCAAATCTTGAGGGCAAACAACACTGCCGCTAGCTCCAAGTTATGCGTCAGATAGTTTTGTTCGTGCCTTTTAAGTTGTCTCTATGCATAGGCAATTAGCTTACCATGTTGCATTAATACACAACCTAGGCCAACTCTCGATGCATTGCAATACACAGCAAAACCTCCAGATCTCGACGATAACACCAACACCGGTGCACTCATCAAGCACTTCCATAGTTTCTGAAACTGTCTTCACACCTATCAGACCATAAAAATTTCACTCCTTTTTCGAGTTAACCGAGTCAGAAGAGCAGCTATCCTCGAAAAGTCTTGGATATATCTCTTGTAATACCCAGCCAATCCAAGGAAACTATGAATCTCCGTAGCTGTCTTAGGTCTCTTCCACTGGAGTACTGTCTCTACTTTCTTTGGGTCTTCCATGACACCCTCTCTCGACCCCACGTGTCCGAGAAATGCCACCTGCTCGAGCTAAAACTCGCACTTTGAGAACTTAGCATAAAACTGATGTTCTCGTAAAGTCTGTAGCACCGACCTCAGATGGTCCTCGTGATCTTCCCTACTCCTTGAGTATATCAGAATGTCATCGATGAAGACAATCACAAATCGATCCAAATATGGTCTGAGCACTCTGTTCATCAAATCCATGAATGTTGTTAGTGCGTTGGTCAAACTAAACAACAACACCAAAAATTAATAGTGACCATATCTAGTTCGAAATGCAGTTTTAGGGATGTTCTCACCTCTAATCCTCAACTGATGATACCCAGACCTCAAGTCGATTTTTGAAAACCATTGTGCACCCTGCAACTGGTCAAACAGATCATCTATCCTCGGAAGTGGATATCGGTTCTTTACTGTTACCTTGTTCAACTGATGATAGTCTATACACATCCTGAGACTACCATCCTTCTTCTTCACAAGCAAAATCGGAGCGCCCCAAGGAGAAACGCTCGGTCGAATGAACCCCTTATCCAACAACTCCATCAACTGAATCTCCAATTCCTTTAACTCTGCTGGAGTCATCCGATACGGTGGGATAGATATCGGATTGACACCAGGTTGCATCTCTATAGCAAACTTGATCTCCCACTCCAGAGGAAGTCTTGGTAATTCCTCAGGAAACACATTAGAGAACTCATGTACCACGGATACCTCCACAACGTACGTTAACCTACCTTTCTAGATAACGTACATCTTACTCAATGTACTACATACATTGTCCACTCTCCAGTCACATACTCGACACTTCACGCTTCCCCACGTGCATCGAACTTTCCTCAAGGTTGGATAACACCTAATCCTCAACAAATGTGTCTGATTGTCTTCAAGATCAATCGGACTCGGTCAAAAATCTACTGTAATCCTAACCGGAATGGACGAAATGTTACACACACTCTCTCTACCTTTTCTTTCCTCCCTCAACCCAGCACGCTGCCTCCTCTTCTCCTATCCGCCACTTCGTTCATTTCTCCTCCTATTTTTCTCTTCTTCTGCCTCATTTGATGCCTTGTCCAGTTATTCTCTTGTCTTCTCTTCTCTTCTTCCACCTGGTTTGATGGCTTATCCGCACTCCTCGTTTACTTTTTCATTTTGTTGTGTCATTTGCTTCTTCATTCAGCACTAGAAAGGCAGCGGCTAGGGTTTTAAAACCCTAGATATCGCTACCATGAAGGAGATAGTCTTTTTTATAATTATTTCATTGAACAAACCCTAATTTTGGGTTGTACTCATGCTATACACATTTTTGATACTCGCTTCTCATTTGTAGTTATTTGTACTCATAATTTAATAGAACAATAAAGAAAGAAAAAAAAATATTTTTCAAAATTTTGTTTTGACTTGTATTTATTTGTTGGCGTTTGTTCTCGTTTTTCTCATTTTGTTGTTGTGCTCGTTTGTACTCGTATTGTTCTCAGTTTGTACTCATTTTCACTAGTTTAAAGAGCATGGTCAACGCACAGTCAAATTTCTGATGTGTAGTCAACACAAGATCAAACTGAGACTTTTTTGCATTTTTTGACGCATGTTTTCATTTATGGCATGTTTTTGACATATGTGTTGTATAGTTGTATTCTGCTTTTTTTTTTATTGAGTACTTTTGTGCTTGACCTTTTTTTTCCCAAAAAAATTAAAATTGATAGCCAAGCATTTGTGATATAGAAAGTAGAGATTAATCTCCATAAATCACCAAAATATATATTATAATAAAAAAAATATCATTAAAATTCTTATGACATATTAAAAAATATAAAAAAAATCTCTCCTTTTTGTTTCGATATTTTTCTCCTTCACCTATTATCTATCACTTGCTCAACTTTGTTTTTCCATCCAAGCACCATTATATACCAGAGTTCCAAATTAAACAAAATATTGGCAGCATCTAAATTTGGAAATTAATTTATTCCAAGAGAAGAGGATGGTGAATGAAAAAAACCATGACGTTGTTTGTTTTTAAGTAGAGTATAAAATAGATAGTTTAGATTATAATTTAGTTAATTTTAAATAATTATATCTAGAGATAAAGTTTCTTTTAATCTGAAGATAAAGTTAATTTTATTTGAAATAAGATAAAATAAAATCTGTAAAATAAATAAAAAATAAACTAAAAAATAAGGGTATATTTGAAAATAAGATAAAGATTTTTCGAAACAGGTAAAGTTTGAAGTTTTTATTGGGATAATTTCAGATTATTTTAAAAAGTCAATAGATTTGTAATTATCAAAAAAAAAAGTAAGGGTATATTAGTTCAAAAAGTTTTGCCCCCATTCTCACTTTTATAAGTGTTATTATTGTTATTATGATTATGATGATTATGATTAAGGATTATAAATTCAATAAATTATATCAAATATATAATAAAAATATAGATATTTTAGACTTGTTTTTAAAGTGTACAATTTAGTAGATAACAAATTTTTAAATTAAAAAGTAGAGATAATGATCTTTAAGGAAAAAACATTTTAAAATGCTAATCAACCGAATTAAATTTAGAAACATTCTCATTTTTTAACAAACTAGCTTTGTAAATATGTGCATTATACGTTAATGTTATTTTTATAAACATTTTGAAAAATTTTGTGGATTGTTTGATTAAATTATTATTTATTAAATAAACAGAAATATAACATATTAAAAAAAGGTATTTCAAGTATAAGACAAATAAATTGAAAATTGCATTAAAAAAAACTTATATGCGTAATTCTTTTTCTCAGATTTGAAGTTTCAATACGATTAAATTACAAGCATTTAGTGTTCTTAATAATGATTTCTGACATTTTGATACCTACATGAAATGATAGCTCCTTTCTCCCTGTAACATAAATTAGCCTTCAAAAGTGAATCAAAACTTAGTGTTCTTGATAACGATTTCTGACATTTTAATACCTACATGGAATGATAGCTCCTTTCTCCCACTAACATAAATTAACCTTCAAAAGTGAATCAAAACTTAAAGAACAGTGATGCGTCTTATTCATAGGGATCATTCACAAATTATAGTCAACCAATACAGCAATCAGTATACTTAATACAGCAACTTTCTGAAAGCATGTTCAGTAGAAATTGATGAGAACTAAACAAATTTTGAATGGGGTTTTACCTTAAATCCTCGAATAATAATTATAGTAGTCCGTAGAAACATACTGATATGTATTTAAATCAAATCTTTTAAAACCAACTAACACAGATTTAGCCACATAATATACAATTTAAATATTTTAAACATTAATATTTTCAACAACCTGTATACTCAGACTCAATTAAGACATCAGTCATGAGAATTTGTAACAATTATATTATCTGTAGAATTTCTGGTGTCAGGGTTTATATTAAGAAAAAAGTTGAAACTCGAAAAAACAACACAACTGAATAAACAAATAAGGGCATCCAAAAATCTTCTTACACATAAAACTGCTAGGGGGAAGAGAGTTCGACCAATGAAAAACTGGATAGAAAAAAAAAATCAAATAGTGTAAAATACAAAAGTTACAAAATCTACCGTATTAGTAAGTAGTTCTAATTAACACATTTACGTGTATTGTTCAATCATCTATTAAGTTAACCCAGACATAAATGCCAAGACTCAATAGTTCTATCACTATTATACCATCAATCATGTTACCAGGTACACATTTGATGTCTCATGAAAAGATGGCCACGCCTATTTTTTATGCACGCCGTCGGCGTAATAGCACTCCTCGTCACTCCCTCCGTAAGGCTCTTCCTCCATCTCTATCCTCTTCCTTCAGCATCATAATTTGATAATCAAGGATCTACCGTCTGCATAGAAAACAGAGAAAAGAAAACCAATTAAACCAACACGAAATAGCAGAAGCGAGAGGAAAATTGAGATTGTAAGTTTGATGGTCTGTTTCTTTCTCAAATTCACAGCAAGTGAAGCTCGTGAATGCAGGAAATCAACCAATCAGAAAGCCACTAATCCTCCTGTCACAAATTGAATGGAAGGCAGCAACAATGACATTTCATTCCTTACCTGAACAAATTCCATTAGTTGAGACCAAGTATCCCTACAGTTTGCTTTATTATGCCGAGCCTGAAGTGAGTGGTATAAGAATAGGAAGCAATTCCAATTAGATGTTTTAAAAAATAACTACTGATTATTTTGAAAAGTTAATGGAATTGAACAAGATTATTTTTGAAATTTGTATCAAGATTTAAAAAAAAAAACAGTGTAACTTGATAACAAATTGATAGCGTATGTCATTATCCAATTCTTTTTTAATATATTTTTTTTCGTAAATCTAATGTAATACTTATTTGATAGTTTATTTTGATAATAATTAATATTTTAAAATTCTATCCACACCATTAAACTTATGATTATTAAAGACAAATAAGGATATATTTGTAATTATTAAAGATAAATAAGGGTATGATAGCCTAAAAAAGTTTTTCCACATCCTGACATTTATATATGTTATGATTATGATTTATTGACCTCTTTTAATTGTGTCATTAATACATCTTCATGTTTTTTGATCTTTTTTTCATATTAAAGAAAATAGAATGATGCATCATTATTGTAATATCTTGCTATTCTCGACCGTATTTGAATGCAATAATTTGACTTTGATTTTAGATTTGGAGTGGAACTCATGAAATGGGTATTTTAAACATCGATAATCGTTAGATTTAGATGGATTTTTGTCTCTTCGATCAAGTTGGATGATTGTACGATCGAACGACATGTTTTAGGCGACGAAAAATGGTGTATTGGGCTTGCACGAACACGGACACGGTCGTGGAATTCCGTCCGTGTCCAAAACAAGCCCAAACCATGAAAATTGGTCGAGACACGGTCACGAACCCATGACCGTGTCCGACAAAGCTTAGGTTGTGTTCTTCGTGTGCTGTCTTTGTTCTTATTCTGGAAAATTACATGGGCAGGGACACGGCTTGAAAAAAAGGCACCGAAAGTGCCCAAAACACCACCGCTTTGCTTGGTTTTGCCTATATATTCACCCTCCGTCCCTCTTTCCGTCTCACTTTCATTTCATCACCATTCCTTACACAAAATCCATCCCAAAGCACACTCTCTTTTGCCCTCCATTTGTCCTCCTTGCAATCTAGAGGTAATTTCTTCAATTTTTCTTGGATTATTTCTTATTTTTGGTGTTGCATTGTATTGTTTGATGTGAGGGTTGTAGAGTGATGGTTTTGGAGCTAGGGTTATGATTCTTAGATGATTTTGATGCAATGGGGAGTTAAGGGTGATGGATTATGGTGTGATTTAGGCTAGGAATGCATGAACTTGGTTGTTTGAGATGAATTTTTGTGATTTTTGAAATGGGTATGAACAAATCCGAGATTGGCTTGTGTGGGTCGGTTTTGATGTGTTTCTTGGAGGTTTTGGAAGGGGATTTTGATATAATAATGCTTGTGGGTCTTAGGAATTCAAGAAAACAAGAGAATGTTGAAGAATTATAGGTGTTCCATTGATGGTGAAGGGAAGTGACGGGTTTTGATGAATTATTGGTGATTTTGTGTTGTTTGATGCTATTGGGTGTTTAATTTGTGTCATAGAGGATGCTAGGAGGTTAATGGTATGACCATAATCGATTGAAATTGAGTGGGTCGGAAGTTGGACTAAATGGTAATTTCTCATAAAGGATTAGAACTGATATTTTGCATTTCGAGGTTAAATTATTAATTTGTGTATGTATCAAGATTTATTTGGGCATATATGAATATTTTGAGGTCACGATAATAATTTTGGAATTTTTGAGATAATTTATGGAAATATATATTTTGGGGTCTAATTTGTAATTTCTCAAAACTCAAGGTCCAAAGTGCAATTTTACACCGAGGTGTAATTTTGTGATATATATATATATTAGCCTTGAGTATTGATTGATAGATTCTGAACAGTTTGGAGATTGAATTGTAATGTTACATCGAGGTCCGAATT
>CAODLS013399643.1:0-11209 GCA_948243855.1 Flueggea neowawraea | reverse complement strand
TTAAATTTTTATAGTATTCTTTAAAATTTGTTTGAAACTTAGTTGAAACTTATTTATATATTTTTCTTATTTAAAACTTATTTATATGGATTTTATATGTTGTTTCTTTTTTTAAATTTATTTATATGTTGTTTATATATTATTTCTTGTTTAGAATTTGTTTAAATGTTCATTTTTTTTGGACTTATTTGTATATTGTTTATATGTTGTTTGTATGGTATTTATATGTTGTTTCTTATTTTAAAACTTGTTTAAAATTTATTTGTATGTTTTTTATATGTTGTTTAATGTTCTAAATAACATATAAACTTGTTTAAAATCTGTTCATTTTTTTGGGACTTGTTTAAAGCTTGTTTGTATGTTGTTTATATATTTTTTCTTGTTTAAAACTCGAATATTGTTTATATATTGTTGATATCTTGTTTATATGTTGAAAAGAACATCTAAACAAGTTATCAATAACATATAAACAATATATAAATAACAAATCAACAACATATAAATTACAGATTCATATATATATTATTCTCAACATGTAAACAATATATAAACAACACAACAACAACGTATATCTTATTTATATGAAGTTTATACGTCGAAAACAACATATAAACAATGTATCAATAATAAATCAACAACATATAAAAATTCATATTTGTTTATTTATTGTTTTGAACATATAAGACACATATAAACAACATATAAATAAGATATCAACAATATATAACAACATTCAAATAATATATAAACAAAAATATATATATAAACAACGTACAAACAACATAGCATGTCCGTACGAAATAAAAATACATGTTCGTGAATCTAAAAAGTGACGAACGTACGAACAAAATATTGCAAAAGTTTATTTGTAGTAAGCAGAAACAGTCCGTACAAAATAAATATTACAAAGCCTTGCTGGTGAACCGCGTAATTATCACTTGTGAAATTGGGGCCAACCAATTCCAATTATGTTGTTTGACTAATCAACATAATTTACAATTCCAATTATTGCACTACTTTGTAATTACTCATCTTCTTACTTGGCATAGAATTCTTAATACGCCTTCCATAGTTCTACTTGACACTTTTATTTCAATGTCGATGTCTTGGCCTTTTCGGAGGACTGTCAACATCTTGGCCTTCTTCCTCATGGTGGCCGACCGTATGTGATCTTGTTAGCACCATATTGTTGATGTTATTAAATACACCTCAATAAAGAGATCGTTGAAGAACACAAACATTGGATCCAGAAGATCCAAGTTTGTTGATGTAAAGTTGACAACAATGCAGATCTCAACTCTTGGTGGTGAAGAAAAGTCATTGGTCAATATAAGATGAGCAAGTGATGATGAAGAATAAACCGACTTTGATAAAGAATAATTAGATTCTTGAAGAATCAACTCGTTGGTGGATAACACAGCTTATTGCTTGTATTTCCCATAGATGGTGCTGATTGTCCACAAACACCAAGAAAAAATATTGGTGTAACCGAAACTAGAGACCCAGAAAACCCATAAAGATTCTTAAGAACAAACACTCATAGGCCTAAAGGGAGACCACATCCTCTATAGAAAATATCATCCTTTAGGAGATATTATTTGTTGCAGATAAACAACATACGGTTACAACTAATGAGGCTAACTAACGTATCTCTTGAGAGTGGAATCAATATTTAATAGCAAAGTTATCAACACTTTTACTCCTACCCTCAAAGCTTCTATAAATAAGAGGTCTTTACTCATAAAGGTATGTTTTGACCACTCACTAAATACGCTAAAATTTTGTGAAAATATGGACCGTCGAGTGCTCTCGAAGGATAAGTCTCTGACCTCTGACTTTGTTGTTTTTACATAGTTTGATCGAGTGCAACTAACAGCCTAGAACAATAAAATATTGCCCAACTTTACAATTAGCTAGTATTTTACGTGACATAGAAATCTTAATACACCTTTTATGGTCCTACTGGACATTTTATGTTTATATTAGAGAAATAACTGCTTAGCCACACCGAACACAAAAATAAGCTAAATTTTCACACAATATTAAGAAGGTTAAACTTATTTATATAAATTAACTAGTAAGAATACGATTACGTTACACAACTGGGTGTAAGGTAATGTTGGTGTACTTTCACCATGCGTAGACCCAAGTTCGAATTCTAGTAGAAGGGGCTTCTTGAGGTTTTTGCATGCCTAATAATAAAGCAAAATTTAGGTGTCTAGTTGAGTTTCTGGCCACTGTACCTTAGTAATGGTACTGGTAGTGCAATGACGAAATTTATCTCACATCACACTCAGTGAAATATGTCATCGTCAGTTGTCCTCTCCCTTACTTTTTAGGTTGGAAGCTAAAGATTCATTATTCGGCTGTGTAGATTATAAACTTTCCTGTTGGAAGATTTTGAATCATATTCTTACGAAATTTCTTAGTGCATATTTAATCTTGATATAAGAATATGCTTTTCCGGAAAATCACGCAAAAATGTCCCAAAAAACTACCTGGCCAATTCACTCATTTATTTACTATTCAAGTAACATTAGCAAAAGGGGTAGCGGGTGTATAAATATATATTCGCTCGAAATGGTAATTTAAAACACATGGTATCCAACGCATATTCGATCAAATGTTCTGTTTACTTCCGACATCCAGTTGTTCTTGCAGGCCAGACAAACGAACGCAAGAAAACGAATTTTCCAAAAAGCCCTCCCCATTACTTAGATACGGCAACGCTTATTTCATTCCACCGGGTTAAAACCGTCCAAATGAAAAAGAAATAACGTCAGGATCAGAAATGAAACCATGGTCAATGAAATCATTAATGGAGGTTCTGATCATGAACAAGAAACCATGGATTTCCTCTCTGCTTCACTTTCTCTTACATGGCCATATGTAAGGTATGTCAAATGTTGTTTGAGTTGATGTTGTCTCCTCTTTCTTTCTGTTTCGATTGCTAGTTTGTGATGGTTAATATCATCAAGTTTTGTTCATTTCAGTTATGTTAGCTTCGTGTCAAACTTTGTTTGGTAATTTTTCTTATTATAAGTTCTAAGAGCTAGAACAATGAAATGAAGGAAAGAGTAGAATGACATTGGGTACTATAAGGTTGACACAAACCAGTTTGGGAACATAAGATGAGTTGATCAATAGTTTAGCATTGCAGGTAAGATTACTCCATAATGTGTTTTGTAAAACAAATTAATTACAGATTGACGTAAATAATATAAATAGATTGTGGATTTAGTGTTCATATTTAGAATTGTTAGTGAATTGGAGGAGAATTCTATCTAAAACTAGCATTATTGTTATTAAAGAAGTAGATGCAGATTATAGATTCGAATTAAAGATAAGAATAAGATAGAATAACTATTGTCTCATTGATGCTAGAGTGGTCACCAATAAGACCCTTTCAAGGCCAATTGTTCTAATAATCTTTGATGATATAAGAAATATTTAAAATGATTACTTTTTTTCATATATAAATCAATCGCTTTTTAGATAAAAAAAAATTGTATTCAAGTAAAGAAAACATATTCATTTTAAATTGAAATATTTTTATGTCGAATATATATAGAGAAAATGATATAAAAATGTATTTGAAAAGTGAATTTATATTTTTTTTATAAAGTTAACCTTGCAAGTGTTATTTTTATTTTCATCATTATAATATCTATGAAAAAAGTTTATTTAAACCCTAATACATACATTTGCTATCTTGATTTATAAGAAACAAAAATATAAATTCAAAACCATAATATAAGAGCTATTTCATTCATTAGAAAATTGAAGTACTAATAAAAAGTATATTCATATAGATCAAATAAACGAACATTTGAGAGTGTTTCCAAGCTAATCGAATAATTAGCATTTTATTAACTTTAAAAACAATTTTACTTTAAAAGACTACAAAAAATTAATTAAAATTTTCTAAATTTAAAATTAAATGAGTAAATCAAGCACACATCGAAGATTTTACCAATGTTTTGATCAAAAGTTGGAGTCTTTTTTTATAACATCAATTATAAGGTGCCTTTTGTAAGCTCCGATATTTTTTTCTTCTAATTTTAGACTCATTTTGCAAGTAGATGGAATTTATTTTTTATAAAATATAATTCAATTTACCCTTTTTAAAAAAATTGATTTTTTAAAAAATTTAAAACTTTCTAAGGCCTTATTATTTTGTTTTATTTTTTTAATATAAATTATTTTTAAAATAAAAACTATTGGCCCTACTTGTAGGCACAAGCCTTACTGGTCTTTGTCTTAAGCCAACAATAATTATTAGCACTAAATAATTGAGAATTCGATTTTTGAAGAAAAAAATAAACTATAAAAATAATAATATGCTAGCATAGCAATGTGGAATATGCCTTTACTATTACCACACCAGTTATCATTTGTGTTTGTTTGCAATATATTAAATTGAAATTGCATACTAAATCTATTAATTTGCACTAAATAATTTATTAACTTGCATTGCAAGTGACTTTCGCAACACACCACAACCAAATATGCTTAAACTCTTTTGCTCATATAAGATTGTGATGTTAATTTTAGATTTTTCTATATTTGTAAAGGGTTGGTTTACAATGCAAATGTTAATTTAATTTGAGGATTGAGTTGAGTCCTATATGGATATAGGAGAGAAGATGGCATTTTGTGTAAATGATAAGCTCTAAGCACTCCAATTTCTCTCAATATTCCTTCAAACTTGACTTCTAAGTATAGGCTCCAGCAAAGCAATCAACTCAGCGAAGACATTTTTGTTTGTCATTATATTATTGGTTAAGTAGGATTAATCCAGCAATTGACCACCTACCCGAACCAAAATCAAATCTTTAGCATTGACAGTCTCTTATTAGTATAAGATATGGTTCTTCAATTAATGTCATCCAACCAAATCCTTCAAAGATTCTTCACCATTTGTCCTGACTTGCCTCGTCTTCTTCCATTTCTTTACTACTGTTTCTACCCAGAGTTGAGTTCTGCACTGAAATGTTGGTTTTCAAAAATGACAGCCTCTCTTCAGTTGCTTTGAATAGGAAGTACTGTCATTTGAAGTGCATTTTATACACTTTGCATCCATTGAATAGTTTATGTTTTTATCATTAAATGATGCTATAGATGTTGTTCTATGATTTTACATTCATATATATATATATTCTAGCTAACAATTTGTTTCTAACTAGTTTATAATCCAGAAATCCCTCAGTATTAGAGAATTTCTGGCAAAAACTCATTTAGATAACATCTTTTTGGATGCATATATTGTTTCCTTATCATTTCTAGGTTGTGGCTTGTGAGTAGGATCTTAGGGTTTTCACTTTTAGTATTATAGAATAATCGGTAGCACTGTATATTAATTAGTCGTGTTAGAAATGACTCCAATACTAGTAAAGCATAAGCTTATTAAATAAATGACTTGCATATGACATTACGGTACAATAATTTCTTGGTGAAGCATTTGTATACATTGCCCTTTTACCTTAGCTTTTCATTGGTGTGTATCATTCATACGTGGACTGAATATATGGATATAAGCTGTAAGTAGGGCCTTATCAATGATACCATTGTTTCCTTAATTTTCATCCATATTTCTAAAAACAACCCTCCAAAGATTGGGCTTGAACCCTACACCCACTTGATTGCTGTGTTTTATTTTTATGCTGTCTTTTCTTTACCCTTTTATTCCTGACTTTGATAAAAATTTGCCTGTTTAAAGGAAAAGAAAAAGGTCTTTGGGATGAAGGCATGGAAGGAAGGAAGGAAGGAGTGGGGTTCACAAAATTTGGCTACTTGCATGTGCCTTGATATGTGAATTGATTTCTTTGATGCTTCCACTGCCTTGTTTCTATTCAGGAAATGGGCACAGCATCATCATGAAGGTATGCTACCCTACCAACTTAGTTTTTTTTATAGACTATCATCGAAATCGAACTCTTGATTTTCAATGCGAAAAATAACTCTAAGACTCTACACATATTGTTTTACAAAAAAAGATTGCATACATGTTGACATTTTTATTTAGAAATTATAACATATCGATATCTTATTTAATACTAAAATGTTGATATCATGTCATTTACATTTTGCAATACCTTAACTATGAAGTTTTGTTCTAACAAAGAATTGCTAATTTCTTAACCATTAAGGCATAAATTCTAATAAGTTTATGGATGAATGATTCAATAAATACTAAAAAAAACTATTTTGGTCATGTTTTGTCTATATTTCAGTAACATATTACATCCAACAATAATTAGTATATAACAAGATTAAAAGTGCGTATTATTTTATATGTTATTATTATTAAGATTTACAAGCACTATTTATCAACATATCATCTATCGATTTAATTGATCACAACAAATAGCTTTCACACCATATAAAGATTAATCATTTTATAGGTAACATATAAAATATTCACAATAAAAAGTAAAAATGAATAATTACTGATGAGAGTTGTGCTATATATTAGAGTATTTCTTTTAAATCTCTTTAGCATACTATTATCATGCACAATATAATTATTATGAAATATTCGATAGAACTATATCTAAATCTGATAACTAGGATTGGTACCATCACGTTTTTTTTTGTAATTTTTTTTTATTTTACTATCTTTTTTAACCAAAACAAATCAAGCCGTAGCCTGTAAATTTACAATTGATTTTTCCTTTAATTTTTTCTATATTTATTAATGTCAGATGTTTACATGCCGTAACACTGAAAATTAAAATAGATTAATCACTTGGTCAATGTCATCCCACGTGTCAGAAACTCACAAACCCGATTATGTCATATGTACACCTTACAGTACACATGTAAATCTCCTTGCCGTATTCTAGATTTCGAACCACCAACCATCCTCCTCTAGACACGTGTAGAGCCAACTTAACGCCTCTGTTGACGGAGTTCTCTTTTTTTAAAAAAAAAAATTCAAATGTTTTTTTTCCTTAAGAGAAAAAAAGAGAGTGTATGACTACGAATAATTTAATTTTATTATCTTAATTATGTGAGTATTTTTTAACTATAAAATAATGTTCTTAAATTATTTAATTTCACTAATATATATACATTTTTTTGTTCAAATGGAATTTTAATTAAAAATTGAATTTTGGACCTCAAGTGCTACTAAAAATATCTATAATATAAAAATAATTAAAAAATAGTAAAATGCATCTTATGAAATATGGATTAATAAATAAGTCAACAAATTGATATGTTATTTTCATGTAAAAATTGTGTTAAAATATTCTTATCATAAAATATTTAATTTATTCTAATTTAAATTTTTCTACAAAATCTCCTAATTTTTTTAACAAACTTCATAAAAAAATAAATAACTTAAAATTGTAAATAAAAAATCAAAAGCCGTCAAATTCCCGCCGTTATCTCTCGTTTCTATAAAATCCTTTCACTCCTTAGTATCTCTCCACCTGTCCCTACTGAATCCAAACCTCTATGTTAGGATTCAAAACCTATCAACAGCAACAATCGAATCTTTACAATTCAACGGCCAGGATTGAATCTGGCGTAAATCATTCTTTATAACACAGAAAGCGCGCGAGAGAGAGAGAAACAAGTGAGTGAAAAGTTTCTTGAAGTTTCGGTTTCGGATTTTCATTTCTAAGTTTCGAAACGCTTTTCGAGGATTTGTGTGAGTGATATTTCCAATCAAGCCATGGCGGAGCATCACGAGGAGGAGTCACCGTCGTTGCTGGAGAAGATATCCGAGAAGATCCACCACGAGGACTCGTCGTCATCATCGGACTCCGATAATGACGAGAAATCGAAGAAGTCACCTTCGGAGCCGTCGTCGATCTCGGCCAAGATCAACCGTCTCTTCGGCCGCGAAAAGCCCGTCCACAAGGTCCTAGGTGGAGGCAAACGTAGGTTTCAATCTTAATTTTTGTTTTGATTATTTTCTTTTTAGTTTCTTGTTTTCTTCGCCCGAGAGAATAGGGAAAAAAAATTCTCTGTTGATTAGAAGAAGCGCAAAAGCTTAGATTTTTTGCTAAATCCTCGGAATTTTGGTTAATTTCTGAGATTTGGTTCTGGGTTTCGGATAGATCTGTTAATTTTTAGTTGACTTAGTAATAATCAATAATTTCCACCGAAGAATTTTAACTTTAAAATCGTAATTAGGGATAGTATGTAGCCAGTGTGGATTATGTTAATATGATGAACAAGATCATGTCTTGATCTAATGTAGTTCGGAATCTCTTGCAATTTTTGTAATTAATAGTTTATAGTTTGAGTATAATTCGGAATGTTGTGAGTTTGAGCTTGTATTTTGATTATTCGTATCTTATGTGTGAATCTTTATGTGCGAGATAGCTGCCGATGTGTTCCTCTGGAGGAACAAGAAGATATCAGCCGGAGTCCTTGGCGGAGCTACTGTCATATGGGTTCTCTTTGAATTGCTTGAGTACCACCTTTTGAGCTTGGTTTGCTACATCTCGATCTTTGCTCTTGCAGTGCTCTTTTTATGGTCAAATGCGTCCACTTTTATTAACAAGTAAGCTGTTTGGGTCTTAGGTGTTTCACCTATGCCTTTTCAAGTTAAGTGTTTTCTAATATTGTTTTTTTCTTCCAGGTCCCCACCACGTATCCCTGAAGTTCATATCCCAGAGGAGCCAATCCTGCAAGTGGCATCTGGTCTTAGGATTGAGATCAACAGGGCTTTTGCTGTTTTGCGTGATATTGCATCAGGAAGGGATCTGAAGAAGTTCTTGTCTGTAAGTTGATGTTTCTGATTTCATGTGCATAGATTTTCCGGATAGATAGATTGTTGAGCGCATTTAGTGATGTTGGGAAATTGGATTTTCATTCATCCTTATTTCTGAGTAGTTATTTCTAGTAGTGTTTCATTAGGTCCCTGGACCGCACATTAGAGTTTAGTGTCTAATTTCTTTTTATTTTTTTTGTGGGTGCTATTGAGACTGCTACATTAGGACTTGTGATAGGACATATGTATGAACTTGGTTTTGTTTGATCAATATGGGTAGCCAAGTTCTTTCCTTTTTATGTGACTTCAAATTGTTTTCACCATCTTAATGATGGTTGGCTATGTTTCTCTTATGTTATCAGGTTATTGCTGGTCTTTGGGTATTATCTATTGTGGGAAGCTGGTGCAACTTCTTGACATTGTTCTATATTGGTAATGCCATCTTTTCTGCTTTTTTAAATTTGAGTGGCTATGATATTGACTTCCATGTATTTGCAAACAGCTTTTGTATTATTGCATACGGTGCCAGTTTTCTATGAGAAGTACGAGGATCAGGTGGATGCTTTCGCTGAGAAGGCAATGATTGAGATCAAGAAGCAGTATGGAGTCTTCAATGCTAAGGTCTTGAGTAAGATACCCAGGGGGCCATTGAGAGACAAGAAGAAGGCTTAATAATGTTTTGTCAACATTGCTAGGTTCGGACACATTTAGTAAATGTGTTCGTGTGAAGCTCTGAAACTTAGTCCAGTATTTGCATAGAACCCTGTTTCTGCTTTTGTTTTTCTAGGTTGTTCGGTTCGCAATGTGGATGAATATGAAAGTTCTATACTTGTTTTTGCTACATATATGGGCAGCATTTACGTTGATCGGTCTGTTCTGTGAATGACGGTGGCTGCTATTTTATTGCATATTAATCATGTAGGTGTAATTTATTCCTAAGTTTAGGTTTTCAGGCCAACTATGTTTGGGAGTGTTTACATTTAGAAGCGAGTGGTCGTACAGATTTATGTAGTGATGGCAATATGAAATATGTTGAAACAGCAGTTACATGAAAGAATTGGGCATTCATGGTGTTATTTTTTTTTTCAGAGAACGGAGCATTTCTTTGAGGTAAATTGAATTGAATCACATGAAATATGAGGTGAAGTTTATGGTGACATACACGGTAGCTTAAACTGACGAAGTGCGGGGAAGACCGTTCAGATTTCCGGCTCGTCTTGGTTATAAAGGCGTAGTTTCTTTAGCATGGCAGCTTATTAATATCGGTAACCGGACCATAAATGGTGAAAGCACATATAAGAAAATCACAAGAATGTCCACTACTGTGACAGGATGGATGACAAACACAGTGCCAATTCTACATATTTAGGGACTTCAGCAGTGCTGAAACAGGAAAAGTTGAGGATTCCAATGGTACCAAAAAAACAGTCGAACTAGAAATAGTTGAACTACATAGAGAACTTCAACCATAACTTTAGTATTAAGATAACAGCAACGACACAAAGCATCACATCCGTGCAGCCAAGTTGACATCCGTGGCTGTTCTTATTCCCAGAACAGCTGCCAAAGATAATAATGTTACTACTCATCAGATCAGAAAACGACGAAGAACGTTCTTCCTCGAGGTTTCTCTAGCTTTTCTCTTCGCATCAGCCTTGGTTATGCCAGATTCTGCAGACCCTTGAGAATTGGAGAACGGGCTTAAGTTGTTGGCATCGCCTGTTCTTCCTGATTAGTAAGAACTATTGCACCCAGTAGTGTTACAAGAAATAAGATAGTTGCTCCTTTTTCCTCGAGCCGCCTTCTCCATATAAATCATTCCACTGCTTCAACTCAACCATGATAGATCCTTCAGCTGTAAAGCTGGCGGCAACCTGGTAATCGGTGTGACCATGAAACTTTTTAACTAGCCATAACATGAAGCTAATGACGTTCCTTCATTAACTGGAATCAAGTTAACAAATTCAGTTTTTACCTGATTCTTGGCCTCCCTGAAGTCTTCCATGTTTAATGGCCTGATTGTAATAACCCTTTCTTTGTCATCTCCGGCATCCACAACTACTTCTGACTTTTGTGCTTCTGCAGATCTCTTTTTCTTCTTCTGTGAAAGTGTATCGCTCAGAAACTAAAAAAGAAGAATGCTGAAAAAATGAAGGAGACTTACCAAATCCTTTAACCTCTCTTGTTGTATCAACTCCCTGACTGGTCGATATGCTGCTGTTGTGCACAAGTTCTGTACAAAGCAGTGACTAATATGTCAGTATAAAAAGTGATAATGCTCTGCCCACAACTCGAAATGAAAGGGTAAGGACATGGACCTTAAGATCACTTCCTGAATATCCCCCTGTCATGGTCGCGACCTCGTTGAAATCTAGTCCTTCGGCCACCTTTTCTTTCGCCAAGAGCGTCTTCAAGATCATTTCCCTGTTTTCTACTGTGGGAAGTCCTACCATAATTCTGCATTTTACAGTAAGAAAATCA
>CAODLS013399436.1:0-10603 GCA_948243855.1 Flueggea neowawraea | reverse complement strand
ACTCCAGGACTCGACTGTGAAACTTCTGGCTCAAGGCATTCAAGTCGAGTATCTCGAGGTCCACCAACTTTCGCCGGAACCAAGCAATTCTTTCTTCTCTAGTGATATTGGAGGGAGGAATTAGAGGATCATCTGGTTCAGTTTTGGTTTCGTCAACTGTTTCTTGTGTAGCATTTACTGCAGGGTTACTTGACAGGAGCTGCAATTTGTGTTTAAAATCCCATGGTGACCCAGAAGGATCATCATTTCTTAGGTCTACAGGATATACAGAGAATTAGAGAAGAGGCTGTCAGCACAGATGAGGAAGAAAATGACAGCAAATGTAAGGGTGGAGAAGACTGGTGATTTAACTGTCCGGCTAATTTGCCTGAAATCGATCTTCTTCTTCGACATTTTCTTGAATGTCATTAAGATTGGTGCGGGGACAATTCTTCTGAGGAGAAACATAGGATCTTTAGAAATTCTGCTGTCAATCAGAGGAAGCATTCCCATGTATCTATATAATAGGAGCTTTTAATATTATGATTAAATGTGGTGATAGCTTAGTCTTAATTCGTGTCATTTCTGGTTTCAAATGTTTTAAACCTGACAATTCAGCATATAAGTCTGTAAATTAGAAAAACTAGATTCAAGAAGGTGTGTTGTCTGTCATAGTCCTATCAACAACATTTATATTGAAACATGAGTTTGGAAAGGTTTTTGTATCATTAACTCAATAAGGTAGCTCAAATGACAAAGAATTTTTTTAGGTCAATAAATTTATGCGAAAATATTAGTTTGAACTCCTAAAGTATAAGATGGTTTCTGGACTAAGTTTTATGTCTCTCGAGACAAACAGAGATTAATTAAAGAGACGAATTATTAAAACAAATGTAGAACTTGAAATTTGGTGTTTAAGAACAAAAAATCTATAAATGATTTTTAAGTTGGTTTTAGAGTAAATAACGATTGGCTCTTAAAGCATTGTTGTCAAACAAAGTGATGATTCCTTTTTCGCTATTTAGGCCAAAAGAAATTGTAATAAAATACTAAAAGATATCAAAACTAGTTATAGATGAACAATACGTATAAAATCTGTCGTATTCTTTTACTTTCTACAACAAATTTGACCTGTCATAATCCACCATCGCATTATTCTCACTTAATTTCTGTTATAATTTATTAGATATTGTCAAAATCAAATTTATTGCCATAAATGATTTATGTTTATGAGATGAGACTATTTTAGATGACATGCATGATATCTACATCTTTTAATTTTTAGACTATTTTAATTCCCACCATTTTATGGGAATTTCCAATTTGCATGCAAGGTATTTGATCAGGTTAATTATAAGATAATTGTTCACAATATGAGTCTGATATATATTTTTATTCAATTTTTTTTTGACACTACATATTCATCCAAAATTCCAAAATCGCTACTTAAATATTCTTCACTGCCTCAATATTTTTCCGATGTAATTGAAAACAATTTCATGTGATCAAAACTTGAATCGTGAATGAAATTCTTAGATGTCATGATTCAATGGGATTCTTCGCTCGATTCGTCTGAATTATCTTTGAGTTTGGGCAATTTTCACGGCTTATTTATTCAGAAAAGCATGAACTTGTACAAAATTCCTATTTGTATCATGAAATTAGAAAATCATAACATATATAAATATAGGGGGGGAAACTTTTTAGACTATTATATTCTTATTTATTTTTTTTATAATTACAAATATATTCTTATTCAGCATTGATCGTCTGCACATCTATTACAAATATATCCTCGTTATAGATACGTAAATATACTACAATTGTGCTACTTTTTGGGATATATAAAGCGATACGGTACCATATAAATTTGTTCACTATATTGGTGTTCACATTGTATAAAACAATTATGAAAGCTTTTTTTTTCTATATGTGACACCGAAAAGTTAAAAACCCAACAATATATATATTTTTAGCTTAAATTTTACTTTGATTAAAACCACCACATTCTTAAGAAAATATTATTTGACTTTAAAAAAATTGCACTTTAATCTCTTGATTTTAAGCAATTTTATTTGTTAAATTATTTATTTTGATATTAAATCTTCTTAAACGCAACACCTGTATAATGACGATGGCATCTGAAGTTCTTGTAAAATTTTCAGTACCATCCTCTAGTGTTGTGAGATCAATCCATAATGATCTAATGATGGTCCAGAAGAGATATTACCATTTCCATTAACGTCAAAGTTCTTAAGAATTTGGTCTTGTATAAACAGTATGATATAATCTTATTTGAAATACGATAAAATAAAATGAATAAAATACTGAAATATATATGAAGACGATTCTTTTTGAAATTTAATTTTTTTAAGATAATTACATTTTGTTTTATTTTTTTCGAAATAGATAAATTTTATATTATTAGTATAATTTTTTAATTTTATTTTTTTTATTTTATTTAATTATTTTTTTTTTTTTTTCGAAATAGATAAAGTTTATATTTTTTGTTAAGATAATTATAAATTATTTTAAAAAATCTATGTATTTGTAATTATTAAAAAGCAAATAAGAATATATTTGTAACAATTGAAAACTTCACCAACTTTGTTATTTCTGACATATAATAAACTATACTATATCACAATATATATGAATGTATAAATGTGAAAAAAACTTTTTTTTTGAAAATTATACCCCTATTTATTTTTGTAATTACAAATACATTGATTTTTCAAAATAATTTGTAATTATATTAACAAAAAAATCTAAATTTTATCTATTTTGAAAAAAATCTAACAATCTGTAATTATTTTAAAAAAATTTAAATTCCGAAAAAAATCATCTTCATCTATATTTCAGTTTTTTTATTCATTTTATTTTATTTTAAATTATTTCAAATAAGATCATATCACATTATTTATGCAAAACTAAATTTTCAAGAATTTCGACGTGAACTGAGACGACAATATCTCCTCTGTATTGTCAGTGGGTTAGTGCAGATTGATCTCACAATAGTAGAAGATAACACTAAAAATTACGATTTAAAAGTTTTAAATGTCTTATTTACCTATTATATTTGTATGAGAAAACGTACAAAAACTTTAATTAAGAGATTTAATAATGCTTTGTGGTCTCAGAATATAATTTTTAAGTCGGGTTTGGTGCAGTTAAATTAGATAAAATAAAATTATGATTCTATTAAATTTACACTTATTTTTTTCAGAATAATATATAATTTTTACATCATATCAAAATAAGAAAGATAATATTAAAAATATAATAAAGTAATCACCATTTAATTTTACATATTAACTAATTTGTACATTATATCTATGTTATTATTACTCTTTGAAAAGATGTTAAGTATAGCTATTATATTACTAATTTAAAGAGAGTTTATATAAACAAATTTAATATATATATATATATTTAAAAAGTAAAATAAAAAAGTATGACAATGTTTTAGTTATTATAACAAAAAAAAAGATAAACCACTGATATCTTATTACATGAATTTTTTATTGAATAACTAATTAGTTTGATACAGATTAAAATTTTTATTTATTTATTTTGTAATTGTATGAAATTTTTATGTGAAATCTATATGTTTATCAAAATCAAAACAAAATAATATCTTAAATATAATTATTTAACAATTTAATAAAAATATATATCAAGTACAATGTACATACTTAAAAAGTTAATTATTCAATAAAAATCTTGAACTTTCATTTTTCTTCTAATTACGTCGTCCATCAATTTGGAATGTTAATTTGTTGAGGTGAATGATGATGTGACATACTGACTCACCTTACGAGTGACATAGCATGCTGACCGGGATTAAACTATAAAAAGTTGTCTTTAAGAAAAAAAAAACATAAACTTTTTGTAAATTTTTATTTGTGTTGCAAACTTTTAATTTTTTAATATTTAAACATCAAAGTTAATTTATACAAAATTTATGTTTTTTTCCGGTAAAAACATATTTTTTTTGTAGTTTAACCCCAGTCACGATGCCATGTCAACACATGAGGTGAGTCAGTGTGCCACATCACCATCCACCTCAACAAGTTACATTCCAAATTGATGGATGACATAATTAAGAGAGAAATTAAAGTTGATGAATTCTTTAAATAATTTTCAAATCCATGATACGAATAGAAATTTTGTCAAAGTTGATGTTTTTTAAATAAAAATTTTGTATTTTTCGGTTAGTTTTTCATGAATTCAATGATACCATGCTATTTTCCATCGAATAAATAAGACCTTAACGAAGTAATTTTATACATCAAGAAGTGCTTTTGATGATCAACAATCAAAATTAAACAACAATTTGAAATTACATATAATTTAACGTTGTCAGAGTAGAGGAGTGATCTATAGTATAGACTTGTCAATTTTAAAAGCAAATGAGCATTTTTAATGATAATGATAGCATTAATTTTAACCATGTCAACGATACTAATCCAGAAAGAGGAAAAATTTCTATATAAATTAGTAAAACTTTAAAAAAATCCACAAATTTCTAAAATATCGTCATTTTGTAATTTCGCAAGCAGAAAGTTCAGACAATTTCTCATTCACTAGTTCAAAGTTGTTCCTGTTGAACCATGACCAATTCACATTTGATTCCCTCTATGTTTCTATGTTTTGATTAATGAACAAAACTTAGTAAAATCGATTTTAATAAAAAAATAAAATTCAAGATCAATTAAGGCCAAGAAAATTGAAGAAAAACAAGTTAGAACGTGTAGGAGTCGACCCATGATGTTTAAGAGTCGACTGATGCATGAAGAAATCATTTAAAGATGTTACAAACCTTGAGTAGTCGATTGTTGGAAATGGTGAGTCGACTAATGGACAAACAGAAGCTACAAATTGGTAGTCGACTGTTGAGACCATGAGTTGACTAATGACTTGGTAGTTGACTAATGAATATCATGATTGATCAAATTGACCTGAAATGGCATCCACATGATGTACAACTATCATTTAACTGATATGTAGCTTGGGTAGTCGATCGGTGAGGTTGGGTAGTCGACTAATCAAGAACAAACAAGTGAATCTGAAGCTGGTAGTCAACTAGTGGAAGCCGTCAACATAAAAAATGCTTCATGATTAATTTCCAACATGTCTCTATAATATTCCAATGGATAAATCAACTTCAAGAGTGTCTCAAACACTATAAATAGGGACTTGAAGGATAGAAGAAAACACCTGACTCCTTGCTACAACAATTCTTCATTTGATGCTCAAAATTAACCTAGTTTATGGGTATTTTGTTTCATTCAGATACACAAAAATCCTACCACTTTGTTTCTCATTTGTAAACAATTTGAGTTAGGAAAAGATTTTTTGTTAACCTTGAAAACAACATTGTAAGAGTTTTAAAGGTGTGAGCTTAAAGAAAAATCAGCCTTGGGTTGACTTTAGGAGTGCGGGCCGAAATCAACCTTGTGAGTTTGGTTTTAGAGGTGTGAGCCGGAAATCAACTTTGTTGTAAGGCTTTTCTGGATTGGGCCAGAATCAATCATCGTATAGTGGATTGAAAAATCTTAAGTGGAAAGCTTAGGTAGTAGTTGTAAGTACGTTTGACTGAACCACTCTAAATCCTTGTGTTCTTTCTTCTCTATCCTGTCAACTCCATTAAGAAAACCAAAACATACATTCGAATAATTGCTAAAATTTGATAGGTACAAACTTGGGAGAATTCATTTCTTTCTAAGTTTTGTCATTAATAAAAAAAGGGAGAGATTGTTGAACCAAGGGTAGTTCACATTTGATTTCCTCTATATTTTGATTAATGAATAAAATTTAGTAAGATTGATTTTAAGAAAGAAATAAAATTCAAGATCAATTGAGGCCAAGAAAATTGAAGAAAAACAAGTTGGGACATGTAGGAGTTGATCCATGATGTTTAAGAGTCCACTGATGCATAAAGAAATCATTTAAAGATGTTCTAAGCCTTGAGTAGTCGACTGGTGGAAATAGTGATTCGACTGGCGGACAAACAGAAGCTACAAAAGTGTTTGGTAGTCAACTAGTAAGACCATGAGTCGACTAATGACTTGGTAATCGACTAATGAAGATGGGTAGTTGACTAGTGAAGATCATGATTGATCAAATTGACCCGAAATGACATCCACGTGATTTACAACAATCATTTAACTAATATGTGACTTAGGTAGTCGACCGGTGAGGTTGGGTAGTCAACTAACCAAAAAAAAAACAAGTGAATCTGAAACTGGTAGTAGACTAATGACTTGGATAGTGGACTAGTGAAAGTTGTCAACATACAAAAATGCTTCATGGTTGATTTCTAACGAGTCTCTATACTATTCCAACGGCTAAATCAACTTCACGAGTGTTTCAAACACAATAAATAGAGGCTTGAAGGAAACAAAGCACCTAACTCCTTGCTACAACAATTCTTCATTTGATGCTCAAAATTAGCCTAGTTTATGGGTATTTTGCTTCATTCACATACAACAAAATCCCACCACTTTGTTTCACATTTGGAAACACTTTGAGTAGGAAAATGTTTGTTGTTAGCCTTGAAAACAACATTGTAAGGGTTTTAGATGTGTGAGCCGAAATCAACCTTAGATTGGTCTTAAATGTGTGAACCAAAATCAACTTTAGGTTGGTCTTAAAGGTGTGAGCCGAAATCAACCTTGTAAATTTGGCTTTAGAAGTGTGAGCCGAGAATCAACTTTGTTGTAAGACTTTGCTGGATTGAACCAAAATCAATCATCGTATAATAGATTGGGAAAATCCTAAATCGGAAGTTTAGGTAGTGGATGCAAATATGTTTGGCCGAACCACTATAAATTCTTATGTTCTTTCTTCTCTATCCTCTCAACTCCATTAAGAAGACCAAAACATACATTCCAACAGTTCCTAGTTCCAAAATTGTATTTATTTATCTTATTTTCAACTTTTCTGCAAACAGAAAAACATTAATTTGAAAGGCAAAGAAAAAAAATTAGGGACAAACATACAAATATATAGCAAAGCAAGGTAAAATTCATAAATGCAACACACGTTAAAAATTGCCAAAAATAGAAACATGGGATAAAGATTAAAATAATGTCTTTGTTTGACCGCGTGTTGACCACGTATTAGAAAATTGACCGTGTATTGACCATCCTCTTTGAACCAATTAAAATGAGTACAAATCGAAAATAACATGAATACAAAACTAGTACAACAATAAAATGAGAACAAAACAAGAACAAACACCAATAAATAAGTACAATTCAAAATAAAATTTTAAAAAATATTTTAATTTTTTCTTTATTACTCAATAAAATTATGAGTGCAAACAAGTAAAAATAAGAGCAAAGCGAAAATAAAGTGAGTACACAACGAGTAAAATCCAAATTTAGGTATTATTTTATAATTTTACAAACAAAAAAGGACTAAAGTCTAATTTTTTCATTTTAGGGTTGTAGCTAATGTTTTGAAATCCTAGTTGCCACCCCTTTCACCTCCACCTCTATCCATCGTTGGCCCCCTCTCTCTCCTAGTTGCTCTCTCGCTCTTCCCATCTTGTTCTCTCTCTCGTCATTGGTCGCCCTCGCTCTCTCTCGTCATCAGGCTTGGAGAAGACATTTCATCGAAGAGTTCAGACTAAGGGCGACATTGGGAAAGGCTGTAGCGAACACTAGAGTGATGATTAGGGGTTGGATGGTGGTAGTGGTGGTGGGACAGAGCCAAAGAAAAGAGAGCGGAGAGAGAAAGAAAGTCCAGTGAGAGAGGATATGAGGAGAAAGATAATTTTAAAAAAGATATAAATATTGTAGTAATAGTGAAATTAAAAACGTGATAAAAATAATCCCTCATGTTGTCTATGTGAAATTAAAATAACAAAAAGACATGGAGTGTAATTTTCTTAATTAAATAGTTTCTTGGAACCAAAAAATGATTTAAAATTATGACTTGCAAAATTACAAAAATTAATGATTTAAAATTCCGAGTTGTAAATTACAAAATTTGAAGAATTACGTTCCCGCTCAATCACTTAGCTTAAGAGTCATCTTTATGTTCATAGCTGCTAGTTCTGCAGCTAAATATCTGAAGACATAAGGCATGGCAACCTTCTCCATGCCCCTGCCAGTATTGCAAGCATGGCAAGTCACTTTTTTAGGAGCCCTCATCGGCGGTAAACCGCCGATATCTCGAGTCTTCAGCTTTTTCTGTTCAATGGATGTCGTCAGTAAGCTTCCGCATCGTGAACAGACATCGGCGATATGATAATCGGAACACGTATGAAGCCTGTCATGTAATAAGTATGCTGCTCCATGAGCAAGCATGGCATCTCGTTCCATTTCGCCAAACCGGATACCTCCACCGCGCTTTCTTCCTTTGATCGGCTGTCTGGTGATCTGGTCCACTGTTCCGGTAGATCGCACCTGTTACGTTAAAAAAGGAAAAAACAATGTTAAATTGAGAACAGAAAGATTACAACTATTGTCCCAATATGTCATTAGAGACTCTAGATATTTAGCTCATAGAGAAAACTCACCTGAAATTTATCCGAAACCATGTGCCGAAGACGCTGATAATAAACAGGGCCAATAAAGATCTCGCATGTGAGTTCTGTTCCATAAACCCCACTGTATAATACCTCCACACCGTGATAATTAAAACCATAAGCCCTAAGCATTTCACCAAGTTCATCCACCGGCGAGCCAGATTCAGGTTTGGCACCTTCCCCGTCAGCTTTCTTGACAGAACTAGCGAAGGGTGTTGCATCCACAAATTTTCCCGCCAAACTACCCCCCTAAACACATGAAACAGATGACTTGAATCCAGTTTCCCAAGAAATTCTTCAAGTAAGATAAGTTATAGCATATTCTTCTTCAGCAAGTACAATCCACATCACCGATAAGACAAACTTTTTTTTGAAACTGATAAGACGATCAACTTTTGTGTTAACAAACATTTTATTTATATAACATCTAAGGCTTATTTCGAAAATTTGCATTAAGATTTCAGTAGCATGATGCTAATACTATGAATTCTTAAAAAATATTGACAATCCAACTTCAAGAGTTCCTGGTCAGTATACCTTAGCAGCAAGAGATTCCAAAAGCATAGCAATTGTCATTCTGGAAGGAAATGCATGAGGATTGATAATCAGATCAGGACGCATTCCGGTAACTCCAGAAAAAGGCATATCAATGTCTGCCCACAATTGAGAGCAGACACCCTTTTGCCCATGTCTACTGCTGAACTTATCACCAATGACAGGGTTTCTAGGATGACGAAAACGTATATTTACCTGTTCAGGCAAAGAATCACAATAAAAACCAATAAGCATAAACTCCATTCTCATATCCAGTTAATAAAAGCATATGCAACATTCAAAGTTCAAGCCAAAGTTTAAATATAACTTAGTTTAAAATTTAAATGCATAGGTCATTTTATTAAGTTACAATAAAATTAAATGCATGGGCCATTTTGTTAAGTTACAATTCCAAAGAATATAAGAAATATACCAAATCCAAAAAGACATCCAAAATCAAAGCACAAAGCATCTAGTAAATCAAGAAAAGCCACAACTGGAGTATTTGGAATGGTGAAATAATTTGAGTCTTCATACTTTCTTAGAAAACAATGACATCAATATGGAGGGAACTTCTTGGGTTAATATATTTCTGAATGAGAGGAGAAAAGATAAATAAATAAAAGAACATTCTAAAAATGAGCTTTTTTCTTTTCAACTCTTCTTATCAGCGTCTGTTGGTGCATATCGATTTTAATCAGGCTTAAGAATTTTTTATTACAGCGCAAAATATGCTCCAGGATACCTAGTTCTGGGTTCAGGAATATGAACAACTTTCTGCAACCATTAAGAAGTCCAGAAAAACTAAAATATATAAACTTACCTTCTGCAACTGCTTCTTTGTTTTCATGTCAACTGCAACATAGTCAACAATCACGGGATCTGAACCTTTTCGGTTTTGAGTTCTTGTCGTATTTGTTATTTCGTTATAGATGCTACAATATGGTTCGTTGGGATTTATGATCTGAAAGCCAATCAAGACGAAGCTAATGTGATCATAAAAATATTGAAAAGAACAGATGGGAGAAGATAGTGTTGAAGAAAGAAGCTAACCTGACCAACATATGGAAGTCCATCCGAATCAATCAAAGAATGCAATGACTTGTCAAGATTACTTCTTCTAAATGTTCGTTGGGCTCTGTCTGACCTGCTACTCTCATCAGCCAAGTCAATAGTTTCCGTCTGTCAACAAAATGTTTGATAAGGTAACTACTAGTTTCACTTATTTTAGGAATCATTCCACTCTTTCTTTCCTGGCACAATACTGTGCATAATTAATAGACTCTAGGAATTGAGTTTATTATAAAATATCACATAGACAATAGCTCTTCAACATGACGTACATAACATCCCAACATCAGAATTTGTTGTATATTCTAACTTAAAATCCCATCTGGTGGCATTTATCCTGTCATATTATCACCCATCAAAATTTCTATGCAGGCTGCAAGTTAATAAAGCACTTAATTGCTTCACCTAAGCACAAACCTGGTATA
Source organism: Flueggea neowawraea (assembly GCA_948243855.1). NCBI lineage: Eukaryota > Viridiplantae > Streptophyta > Magnoliopsida > Malpighiales > Phyllanthaceae > Flueggea > Flueggea neowawraea. The sequence continues at coordinate 55 of CAODLS013399436.1, read as the reverse complement.
TTTGTCCATGAAACATTCCACGATCTACTGATGACTTGTTCAGGATCATGGCGTC
>CAODLS013399230.1:0-14834 GCA_948243855.1 Flueggea neowawraea | reverse complement strand
CAAGTTAAGGAAGTTGCAGAGGTTGATGAGTTAAAATTTTCCACTTTGAAGAAGAGAAAAGTGGACGAGTGAGAGCGGTGTTTCATAGTTCTTGCAGTCTGAACTCTCTGAAAAAATTGAAAGATGTTTTAGTTTGCAGTGCCTCACTGATCACTTACACATTTGAATGAGTGGTGTTTTCAAGATATTCTACCATCATGATTGCTTCTTATTTTCAAGTAGATTCTATACCAATATAATAAATAATCGTTTGTACATTATTATTTAAATTGAAACGACTATAATAATAATTATATGATGATAATTATTTAAGAGAAAATAATTAAGAGCACCAAGTTCGGTATGGATTTTGTTATCTTATGTGACCAAATCTAAGTTAAGATTTGGGCGTGATGAATTGGTCAGGTAATCAGATTTCAGATCTATTAAAATATGGAGTGGGCAGCGACATTAGAAATTACAGGTCAAAAAAATATTACATGTAGGGAATGACATTGGACTTGAAAGAAGGAAGTAGTAGAAAATCTGGGCATTGTATATTTATTTATTTTTTTCCAAGTGCAGGTCAATTTCAATGTGAAAGGATTGTAGTCTTAATCTCTCAGTAGTATAATTTAGGGTATTTTTAATATTTTTTTTATCTCTCAAGAGTATAATTTTTCAAGTGGAGGTAAAATTCGATATAGTTAGTATGCTGTTACTAGGTGAACTAAATATTAACAGATAAGTATATTCTTTAACGATTGATTTTTAACGGTTGTTGTATAACTCATTAGTACTTCAATGATTGAAGTAAATGATGTAACTCCTAAACCCGGATTAGTCTGAACTTATTAAGTCCTTTCAGCTTGATGTTGACAATCCAGAATACTAAGTGTAATATGTAAAAAAAATTGAGGTAAATGGTGTAACTCAAATAATAATGTATATTTTTTAGAATTGAAGGATGTAACAAAATTGTAATTTTCTGTTAGAATTGGTCCAATGAATACATTATTATTAGAAACAAAAAAACTCAGCTAATCATTTGGACCAAGTATTGGTTTTAATTTTTTTTAATTGGACTCTAAATGTGGTGAATTGCTGGGTAGCTAAAGTTGAATGTCTCAAGATTATATTTTATTAATTAACGAAATGAGGATACCAAATACTACACTGAAGTCTTTTTTAGAGTCTTTAAGGTTGAAATCTCTACTTAATATTATGTTTATTAAGTCGCAATCTAATTAACCAAAACCAAAAAGAAATGGAAACATTCTTGGTTATTTATCAAGGACATGAGAAAAAAGGAAAAGTGGTCAGTAACAGTGACAACTAGCAATCTGCTTCACATTGCTGCTTCTCTTTTAAAAAATTAACCCTCCTTTAGTTGTGAGAAATAGTATTAAAGAAGTAGATTTTCTTGAAAGTGAGAAAAAAATGACTTCTTTGGTTTAGAGGAAGTATAGAGTTGAAAGAGAACTTTGAACATTTTATTTCCTTATTTTCTAGAAAATAACTTACTGAACGGAGAGTCAATGAAAAATTTCTTGAGAACTTTATTTTCTTGAGAATGATTATTTAAACCAAACAATCACTTACATTATTATATTAGGTATCATATAGTTTCACAAGAAAATCACAACTCCTACTCCAGGCCAAAAACAAAAAAAAAATACAACTCCTAATATTTCTTATATAAATATAGTGTTTTTCCTGTTGAAGAAAATATTTTCTTATAATAAAACTGATTGGCACTTCATAAAAAAAATTATTAATCAATAATTGAATTTGAATATCATATGCTTATTTTTTTCCATTATTTACACTAATTTTTTTAAAAAATTAAACCTTCGATAGTCTAGTACCACTTATTTGATAGATGGTTAATCTAAAGAGTGTTTTTAGAATTGTTGAGGAAAATACGATTTTAGGATAACGGAAATCAAGTAAAATTGTGTTGTTTTTTTTTTAAACAAATAAGAAAAAGAGGTTAAATGGTAAATAAATAAATGAAATAGAAAAGGAAATGATGGGTAAATGGTGATGATGATGTAAGGCCAATTGGGGCGAACCCAATTTCTTGTGGCTACTCACATCTTGTCGTCACCAACGGTAATCCATGTGGTAGGCCATCTTAGGAGCTGCTTATCCTTTGTTTTTCTTTTCATTCAAATTAAATCGATCCATGTATTTCTAATGTCGGTGTTAGACGTCTCGTGATTTTTCACGATCTCGAGTTGATTCTAATATTAATGAAACATTTCTATATATTACTATAACAGAATGTGCAGAATCGTTTTTTTATACAAAAAGTTCACTATTGGCACCAAGTTTCCTCCGTCAATTTTTTTCTTGTGTTTATAGTTTTGTCCGAATGGAATTATGGGATCGCAACAAGTGAATGTTGGCCAAAATAAACACATCATGAATATGTGGATGAGAACAAATGTGAATTTCCTACACCAACGCACCAATTACAGCAAGAAAGAAGCATAATCAGACACATAAAACAAATGTGAAACACAAGTCAAACGACAAGCACTATCTTCAATATTTTAAAGAATTTCGTTACCTAATTTGTTTGAATTTGATAGTTGCAACTTGGATAGCTTCGAAATCTACTTGAGCTATAATTAAATAAATAAATACTCCCCGATTGCGCAGCTCATATTAGTACATATCCAAGTGGATTATGCATAGGAAGAGCCGACAGTTTTTTAAAATAAGATATTTGATAGTTACGTGTAATCCTAACATTAAATTAAATGACAAATAAAAGTAGATAAAGGTCAAAGGAGCACACCTTCTTTTTTTTTTTTTTAATATCTGAAATGGAATTTCATCACTGTAAATCTTAGATACAAATGGCCTTCAAGCACATCATCAAAAAAAAAAAAGGCCTTCAAGCATATTATTGAATGACAGAGTTGTCAATTCAAGGGCAGGTAAGATTACAAGTTTGTTTGGCCAAAAAATTTGCCACAGCTAGTGGCGGAGTCCATTTAATCAGATTCTCGCTCAGCGATGTGTACGATAAAAAAATATATAATATAAAAAAATTAAAATTAATTAAATTAAATATTTGAATATATGTAATAATAACAAAATTAAATTCACCCATTCAATTAACCTAGTAATGAAAAAATCTAACTAATTCAAATCTATTCTAACAAAATTTAAATCCATTTAATCACAAATACAAAATCTTACACATTATAAATAAAAGATACAAACAAGTTTGCAACTTACATTCAACTATTTTTTAACACCTACTCTTTCTCTTTAAATTTTGTTTTTTTAGTTTTCAAAGTCAAGTTGATGGTGGCATTTATTTTATTTCCTCATATTATTCGTATTTTAATGCAACATGCTTTTAATATCATCAAAAATATTGTTTCTCATCCAAAAAAAAAAACAAACGCAAACCCTTTCTTCATTAAGAAAAGGAAAAAATTATTGCAACACCCAACATGCTTTCCATTCGGTGAGAAATTTAAGTCACAAATTAATCAATCAATTCAACAATATTCCTAACCCTAAATAAAATAAAATTTGAATCACACTGAAAAATAGGAAAAAAAAAGCTCGGCTTACCAGGGAGAGGGATGAACGGCATCGACAAAGGAGAGGCGGCGACGGTGGAGTGCGTCAGCGTGGAGGACTGGAGGTGAAAGATGGAGTTTTTGAAAGTTGAAACTGAGATGGGGAAGGGGAACATAAAAGGGAACTGGTAAGGTGAGGAAGTCGGGGTTTTGTTTTAATGTGACCAGGGGCAAAACACACCGTTTTGCCCTGGTCACTTTTTTTTTTTTAATTTCAGTGGGGCGAAACAACACTGATTTATTATTTTTTTAAAATCACATGGCGAAACGGCGTCGTTTTGACCTATGGATTAAAAAAAAGTGACGTTCATCGTCTTCCTCGCCTTGTTGCCTCCACCTCCAAGCTCCAACAATGGCGATGTTCTTCTTCTTCTTTCTCGAAGCCCGACCAAATGGGGACTCTAATGGTGGTCCTCCACCGCCAGTGGGTGCCCGGGCACCCACTGGTCCCTTGGTGGCTCCGCCACTGACCACAACATCAGCATTACGATGTACACAATGCAAATACACATTACAAGATTGTTGTAACAACCTATTAATATCAAAAACAATGGCTTTGATTTTCCAGGAACACAACTCCTCAGAGGAAATAGCCTGAGAAAGAGACAGAGCATCAAAAATATAAAAATATCTGTTGAGCCGCTGTAAAATGGGATGCTAGATTCATATTCAGACATAGAGTGCATGCTTCTGCTACGAAGGGCGAGTCACAGTATATTTTCTGGATTACCCCATCCAAAATCTTGCCAGTGTGATCACGAACAACTGCTGAGAGTCCAGCTGGTTTGTCACAAGCCATCCATGACGCATCACAGTTGATTGCCAGCGAGTCAACAAATGGCTTGGTCCAAACCCGTGGTCTCAAATCAGCATTAGTAAGGCAAGAGGCAGGATCTAAAGTATGTGTGGGTACAATAAGACTGACCTTCGATAGCATAACACAGGCTCTTCTGGCCGTGGAAGGCGGGCCAAGCATTGTATGATTAAAGCAATAATCATTGCGCGACTTCCAAATTTGCCAATATAGGAGAACAGTAAGAGTAATGCGCCTGGGAGTTTCATCCTTTTGACACGTGTTACATACGTCAATCCCCCAACCAGTAAAAGTGGTGAACCCGTGTGAGGTACTTCTATAATTCAAGACATTGATAAGCAATGTAGCTCTAGCATGAGGGCATTCAAACAACATGTGTTCAACTGATTCTACTTCCACCTGGCATAGATCACAAAGAGGAGAGGTTGCACACCTAGCTTTCCATAATTTCAGTTTTGTATGAAGCCCATCATGAAGACATTTCCAAATGAAATGCTTTAATTTAGGAGCCACCTCAAGTTTCCACAATAATTTCAATTAATATTACTGATGGGTGAAGAACCAAACCCAAAATAATCAGTAGATACATTAGAAATGGCCAAAGCAAAATATCCAGATTTGATAGTATAAGAATCATTTTTGGTGAAGTGCCATATGGTGGAGTACCTCTTACCGGTGAGTGACAGAGGTATGTTGGCTATACTTTTAGCTTCAACTGGGTCAAAGATCTCCGCCAACAGGTTTGTATTCCAATGTCCATTATTCAAAATGAGCTTCTTAAAAAGAAAATCAGTTGTGCTTGCAGGTGGGACTGAATTAATGCGAAAGTTAGGAAGACTTGGAACCCATTTGTCCGCCCACACCATAGTAGAACTCCCATCAATATTTTGTCTTACACCTCTTTGAAGAACCCCTCTTTGAAGAACCTTTTTACCTTTAAGCAGACTTTGCCAAGCCCAGGAGCTGTTATGGCGTCTATTTGTGGTTATAAAAGTATCATGAGGAAAATATTTCTCTGTCATTACCCTGGCCCAAAGAGAATTTGGTTCTGAGATTAGCCCCCAAGCCTGTTTTCCTAGTAAGGCATGATTTTTCCACTGACTTCTTTTTAGTCCCATTCCCCCAACACTCTTAGGTAGAAAGAAAACACTCTTCTTGACCCACTGTTTCTTTGCCTTATCCACTGATTGCCCCACCAGAATTGAATCATCTTACTGTCTACCCAATCACATAGCGTCTTAAGCATAGCAAAACAAGACATAACATAGGCAGGGACATCCCTAAGCACCGATTTGATTAACACCTCACGACTAGCTTGAGATAGAAATCTTCCTCTCCAAGGTTGCACTTTTTTTTTTGAATTCTAGACTGAATAAATTTAAGCGCCTTCACTTTCCTCCTTCCCCAAACTGAAGGTAGCCCAATATATGATTTTGTACACGAAGCCTCCTCAACACCAAGAGTATTCCAAATCTCGGTTCTGATCTCTTTCGGAGTCTACTTGGAGAAAAAAATTGATGATTTCTCAAAGTTGACCTTCTGGCCTAAGAGTCTGCAATAGTGGTCAAGAAAGGCTCTTCTAATTGTTTGCGTCCTGAAGTGTGGCCTTTCCAAACAACAAAGTATCTTCGACAAATAATAAGTGTGATAAAATAGGACAAGGAGGAGACAATCTCAAACCTTTTATGTATCCATAATCTAAAGAGGAAGATATAGAACCTGAAAGAGCTTCTGTGAGGAGAATGAACAAATAAGGCGACAAGGGATCTCCTTGCCTAATACCTCCTGTCGGTTTAAAACTCCCGGTCGACTGACCATTGATGAGTACAAAATACGAAATCGAAGTAACAAGCTCCCTAATCCAATTGATCCACTGCTCGACAAAACCAAACCGTCTGAGTATGTTTCATAAAACAACCATTCAACCCGATCGTAGGTCTTTACCAGATCAAGCTTAATAGCCATAGAGTGATTGCTACCACGTTTACGTAGGTTAAAGGAGTGAAATACCCCATGGGCTATTAAGATATTATATTGTATCAATTGCCCCGGAAAATGCATTCTACAAATGAGTCACAAGTTAAGGAAGCAACTTTTTTAGTCTCATTGTGATGATCTTAATGATGACCTTCACTTTAAAATTACACAAGGAAATAGGGCAAAATTTAGTTATACTATCAGGATAGGGAACTTTCGGCACAAGGGCAATATGGGTCATGTTCCAGTCCAGGTGAAGGCAAGATTCATTGAATAAAATCCTGAACTGCTAAGAAGATGTCATGTCCAACTAAAGCCCAGTGCTTATGATAAAACCAACCTGGAAATCCATCTGGTCTAGGTGTTTTGTTGCCTCCCATAGAGAAGACTACAGCTTTAACCTCTTCTGTACTTACTAGCTTGCAGAGATCAGCATTTACTTCCGATGTAACCACTTGCCGAATCCAGATAGCAGAAGGAGAAGTATCAACCAGGGATGACTGGAAGAGATCTTGATAAAAAGTAATAATGTGAGATTTAATAGCAGAAGCATCGGTAATCTAGTGCCCACTTTCATCTTTTAGTTTTGTAATAGTATTGAAGTTCCTGCGTTGCACTGTAGTTAGGTGAAAAAAACGTGTATTTCGATCACCATAGCTGAGCCAATTTATACGACTCCTCTGATGCCAGTACTTTTCCACATTACACCATTCAATATCCAATTCCACCAACAATGACTTCTCCAAAGCTTTATCAGCTTATGTTATCCTCTTACTTTGAAGCTCAACAAGCTGCTATTTGATCCTTTTGATTCTCTGCAAACAATTCCCCCGCCCGTGTTTAAAACACTCTCTCAAACTATTGGCAACATCGCGAAGATTCCCTAAAAAACTTGACTAATGCAGTACCCCTCTCTCGTTTCCAGCCATTAAGAATGATCTCATTGAAACCCTCCGTATATTCTCATTTCTGTTCATATCTAAACTGACGACGTCCCTTGCGGTTGTTCCTCTCCAAATGTATAATAAGTGGACAATGGTCAGATCCAATGAAAGAGCCATGCTCTACAATAGCATGCTGAAATTTAAGCCGCCAATCCGGCTTCACAATAGCACGATCAACCCGCTTTAGTATGTTGGCATCCCCAGTACGATTGTTAGTCCATGTATAGTTGCCCCATTTGAACCTTAGATCCATCAAGTGCTATCTCTCCATAACACTAGCAAAAGAGGAATCAATCCTCCTATTCGAACTCCCTCTAAGAGCTTTCGTACAGTCAAGTATATCATTCAGATCCCCAACATAAAGTCAAGCTAGTCTTGGCCATGATTCACAAACCGGCGGTTCCGGTTCAAGAAAAGCTTAAACCTGAACCAGACTGTGGCTCTCTGGTTTGGCATGGTTTCGGTCTGATTTCGGGTTGAACCGAGTAAACCGTTGGTTCAGGTTCGGTCCGCCTATTTTTTTAAAAATTTTGTAATCAATTTTGATCTCATTCCCACGTTCTGTTTTCGGCTTTGGTGAAGATATTATCTTCTAAATATTAACTACATTTCTTTTTAACATGGAAGGAATTTTAACAAATGAAAAAATAAAGATACAAATCATATTCATTCAAATTTGAAAATGTCATTAGTACTACTCATTTGGTGTACAATTTTTTTAGAATTACAACAATAATTGCAAGTGAATTAATACAAGTACAATTAAATTAAATACAAGTATAAGTGAATTAACAAGTTAATTTATACAAGTGAAAAAAAAAGGAAGAGGGTTTGAACTTAATTATATTGAGTTGCCTACGTATCCTCTTGGGATATAGAGAAATTAAAGTCCACGTAGTTCTCTTACCTTTATGAAATTTGGCACCCCACGTACCTAACTCGAGTCGTTGGAGTCAAAAGTTGTCATTCCTGAAGCGTCATTAAGGAACTCGCCGAAGGATGACGATTGAATGAGTTGATCTTAAGTCCTTTCTTCCGCCCTTGACCAATCATCAACAAAAATTTGCTCTTCCAATGACTAAAGAGACAATCTTAATCTCTTTGGGTCTAGAATGTTGTCTCTCATATTGAATGTTTGTTCCACCGCTACTGTAGAGGCTGGAACGGCTAGAACTTGGAGTGCAATCTTCGCTAGTGTTGGAAACATCATCCTATGTTGTCTCCACCACTCCAAAATGTCGAAATCTTCACCAAACTCAAAAATAGTGGTTAGATAAACTTCGAGCTTCGAACGGGAGGTCGAAGTTGAACTTTTTGTTTTCTTTCGCCTATCCGCTAAAAATTTAGTCCCCCATTTCAATGAGGTGGAGGAAGGGGTAGTAGGCGGAAGTGTGGACAAAACGGATTCGTCATTTGAAGTTGAAGGAGTAGAACAAAATTATAATAATTCATTTATTGAAAGTCTAACACTAGTAACAATTTGGATAACATCAATAGGCTCATCATCATTTAATCCTAACATTTCATAATAACTATCTAATATGTCATGCAATAAATCAAATTTAGATCTAGACATAAGATAAAAAATAAATGCAACAAGATAAATTTCAAGAATAATTTTGAAATAATTTTACCATTTCAATTTCATTTGAAGGACGGCGTATCGAATTTCTTCGATTTTCTCGCCCTCCATAAACGCATCGGCTTTATTCAATACTTGTTCTAAAAATTCACGCGAAGTTGGTCTATAAACATGGCTAAAAGTATGAGTGACATCATAAAAATGTTTTAAAATCTCCATATTTTTTTCACAAATAGTCCAAGTAGTTGGTAAAAGATTATTATTTGAAACATGTTGAACGGCAAAAGAACACAATAAATTTTTGTAATCAACAGATTGACTAAGTAAGTTATAATTTGAGTTCCAACGATTACAAACATCTTTTGAAAAACATTTAGGTTGTTTACCATTTTGAATACAAAAATCCACCTAGTCTCTTACGGTCCTAGGACGCACCCAAATATAAGAAATAACTTATTTTATTGGAGTTATAAAATGACTCATTGCTTGTAAACCATTTTGAACATATAAATTTAAAACATGATGAACACATCGTACATGAAAAAATTGTCCTCCAAAATTTGGTTCACAAACTGATTTTAAATTGGAAATAGAAGCATTATTAGCCGATGCGTTATTAAATGAAATTGAAAATATTCTGTAAATCAACCTATATTCTGCCGATTATTCTACAAATGTTTGTTGCAGTATGAACTTCATCAAAACATCGATATGCTAAAACTCTTTTTTGCATTAAAATTTTTTTTATCGATCCAATAACATGTAATACTTATGTATGCATGAGTTTTAGTATGATCACTCCAAATATCACTACAAATAGAAACATGTATATCATTTCCTTGAAAATTAATTTAGCTTATCCTTTTTTTGATTTTTATACAATTTTAACAAATTTCTTTTAAGCGTATTTCTACAAACCGTTTTAAAAGTCGGTTAACAAAATTTTTTAACCCATTTATTAGAACAATTGTTTCACCAAAACTAAATGATAAATGATCTATGACAACTATTTATGCTAACCCACTACTACATTCATTATGATCATAACGAAATAAAGTAGAACAAAGAAGAAGAAGAAGCAAACCCGGTTAATTGCATTTGGTCTCCACCCAATCCCACCATGTGAGGATGTTTCGATTGAAGATGCCGTTAGAACGTTCCATAGCCCCCTCCATGATTGAACTTGTACACTTGCGAACAATAATTACAATAAACGTTAACTTTATTATTACCTTTAGGCATTCTCTTAAAAACCACTTTGAGAATATTGGAATAAGGAACTCTTCCTCCCGCTCCCCTCTTCGGTGGGAATTGGTTGAGTTTCACTCTCCTGTGTTCTAACATTTTCAATTTCAATATTTTCTAAATTTCTATTCTCATCAAAATTTGCAATTCTTTCAAAAAAAATATTTTTGAAAATGTAATTCTAAAAAATATAATAGCAAAAAAAGTAAATTAATTATTTTTAAAAAAATAAATTTGAAGCAAAAATTTTAGAAAATGAAATTTTTTTCGTGTTGGTAAAAAATAAATGTAGAAAATAATTGAGATAACTATGAAATTTACATTAAAATAATAGCAACTTGAGGGTGGTAAGAATGTTGAGATAGAATAAAAGAGATTGAGAGAGAATTGAGGTATTTATAGAATAAAAAATGAAAAAAAAAAAGAATTAGCCGTTGGAATCGGCGGTTCAACAACTTTAGGTACCCTTGAACGGGAACGAGCCTATGAACCGCCAATTTTTACTGTACATTTCACGATTCCAGTCCAATTTTGGTTTTCAACAGGTTTGACCTGTTCTGTTTTGGTCCTGGTTTGCCGGTTTCAGCTCCAAATGGCCATGTCTAAGCCAAGCCCCAGTCCTCAAACGCCCCAACACATCCATTCCCCACCAAAATTCAACTCTCTGAGATCTATCTAGTTCACCATAAATAAAGGAAATGAAGAAGGAGGGGTTAGAGATGACCTCAACATGAGAGTAATGTCTGGTTGCTGCCACCACTTGAATTTGGAAGGGTCATTCCACCAAACTGTTGTGCCTCCAAAAAGTCCTTGTGGATCAACATAGTAGCTGTTTTCAAGCTGCAATCGGCGCCGAATACTTTCCATAAACGTCTTAGTGTTTTTTGTCTCCATTAGGAACACATTTACAGGGCGGTGCAAAAGTATGAGCTCCTTAAGAGCTCGGATTGTCGGGGGTTGCCCACACCCCTGGCAATTTCAAGACAGGATTTTCATTGTTTTACCAAGTGACCAGTGGAGGAGAGGGAAAAGCAAGAGAATGGGAGCAACAAGTAATAGATGTAGCAGGGGATAGCGAGTGAACAAGAAGGGAGAAAAAAACAAAGAGGTGATTGTTTCAATAGCAGTAGGAAACATAAATAGAAGTGAAAATGGAGGCGAAATCAATGGGAGGTGGAAGATGGACGAAGCTTTCTTGATGAATCATTTTATTTCATTTGCTTTCATAAAAATTTAACTCACAATTTTTTAATATATACTAAAATAAATTTTAATACTAATAAATTACAAATCATTAGTGGGAAGCGTACCTTCATTAATATTTCACACAATTTTATCCTCTTTGGATTAATAAAAACTACCAATAGTCTTGAACCAGATTGTTGCAGGATTTTTTCTATTGTTTATTTCCTCTATAAATTAAAATAGTATCACACGTTTTTAGATAGACAACAAAAGATGTATTAATAAGGGTTAAACTATTTATTGTTCTTAAGGTATAATACAATTTCTTTTACAGAAGATATAATACAGTTTTTTTTGCGATCCTTGAGTTTTGAAAAAACTCATTTACCCTCTTTGAAGTTCCTTGAAAAGTTCATTTACCCCCTGAAAAAGTTCTTTTGCAGTCCTTGAAAAACTAATCTGCATTATTACTTAGAGACGACAAATAATTTAACCCTATTAATAAAATTGATTTAGAACCACAAAACTGATTTACAACCGTAATATTAATTTACGACCATAATAAAAAATGGTTTGCACCCTGTCTTTGTATTTGTAATTGTTTTCTATTTTTTGGAGAAAGAAAAACAATGTTGCTCTTTTAAGCGTACCAAATAATTTTTGATTTTTCCTAACCAAATATCGCTCATTTTAACTTAATCAAACTAATAAATGGACTAAATTTGTTGAAAGAGGGTCCATCTCTCCTTGATAAACAACTTGTTAATAGACAAAGATAACTCTATTGATCGGTTGAGTTCAAACACAAGATGAAAAACAAATAAAAGAAACTGAAGGATTAAATATTAATGCTGGAAAATTCAAGACAAAAAAACCCTTGTAGGTGCCATGTGATGTGATGTGAGTGATGCTTTGATATGCGCAAGTGGACCTTCTTTATAGCTGCTGACCACGAAGAAATTGGTTCCAGTATTACTCCTCTTTTCCTTATGTTGGTATAAACTTCCCTGTTCGACAAATCTAACTGACCTCAAAGCCCTGCTTATCCAAATTATTCTGATAATTGTTTAGATTGACACTATGTTGACTCTCCCACGAAAATAGTTAATCATCCTTCTGTTTAGCTAGATCCCTCTCACTGCGGGTATCTCGACTGGAGCAGTAAGATTGATAATGGTGACAATCATCCGGCCCATACACCTTTGATTGGAACTATAACTCGACCTGGCCCACTGGGCGTAGGAACAGTAATTAATTGTAGATGAATAGTTTTAATTAAGGAATGAAAAATTTATGATCTTTTCATTGTCTGCAAGCATGTTGCACCGTAACTGTATCTCAGTAATTCCCAGAAACATTCCTCATAACTTGATTCCCCTAGTCTGCAGTGTGTTCTAATGAGTTTTATTTAATTAAATTTATCATTTTAACTAGTTCAACCCAAAGTGCATTATTGATAAACAAATTAACGAAACCGTCATTGCTCACTGTTTCAGTCCACCAGATTAGGCATACAAGAAGTGTACTCATTTTAATTTGGATTTTTATATATTATTGAAGGATGCTTTCGTCTTGCCCGAGTTCAATGATGTAGATAAACCAGCTTTTTTTAACTTCTCTATTTCGAAAAGATTCCAACTTTCAGCTTCTTTTTGTGGTAGTGTTGCTTCTGGTTCCCCTCTAATGCTTCTGGGTTCTTTGATAGAAGATAGAAAAAACAATTGAGAGAGCCGAACTACTCTAGTTGTGAACTTTTTTGTATTATTTGGTTCTTTGAGATCATTGAACTAGTTGTGTCTCCACCAGCTAACTTGAAGTTTAAGACTGTGTTCTTTTGAAGGGCTTATCAGCACATTGTGAACTATCATCTCCTTTTATGTATGCTGTCAGCAATTCAAGACTCTGATGATTGTCTTTGAACTTGTTGGTCTTACTGACACACAATTGCCTTAATAGCATAATTCTTCATAGAAACTATTGTTGTAGAAAAATTTATATTGTTTCTGGTGGATTTTAAGAAGCTTCTAGGACATTTTTTTTCATATCATGCTTAATTAGTACAAATTCAACATGAACACTATTGTTATAGCCCACATTTTGCACAAAATGCAATTCAGTAACAACCCTCCATCCTCTAGCTGGAGAATTCAGGTTTGAGAGACTTCAGAGAAGCCTCTGTTTTGATTTTGATCAAGTTTTGAGTTTTACTGTTTCCTTCCCTAAATCGACAGTTTACGCATTGACTTGTAGTGTGAATTTTGTGTTGGCAAGAGAAGGAGAAGAGTGCTGGAAAGAATGAAAGCAGGAAGGCAGAGGCAGCTTCTCCAAGTTCTGTTACTTCAAATGAAATCAACGGCAGTGAGAAAGCGAGCTGAAAAGCCACCGCAGTTCACCAAGCAGACTAAGTCAGTTCCTCCCCCACTTTCTCAACAGGGGGAGCAGAAAGATGCAAACATGGATATGGGTTTTTCTTATAGCTCTGGTTTTGTGTTGCCTGTTTTATCACGGGTAAAAATAATGAATGGTAATGCTAACTTCTCATAAAGTTTCTTCAGCCTGCTTTTTGTGATTGTTTGCTTAAGTTGTGTCCACTCCTTTTGTGTATTCACATTGTTAAGGTTATTCTTGCTAAGGTTTTCCTTGTTTTGTCTTTCTTGTTAATTCTTGAATGTGTAGTGAGCAACTAACTTAAGAGAAACCTTAAGTTCTCAAATGGCGATTCTGATTTCTGGTGACCAACTTAAATGTTCCGAATTTTTGTCAGCACTAAATTTGTCAAATGCTGGCTGGGGAGTAATTTCACAACCGAATAATTCCATTCCATCGGTAAGTGGGGGTGTTCCTGACCTTAACAACTATCTTTCTAACAACGATACTCTTTCCTCCCCTTTTGTAGAATTGTCCTACAGTTGAAAGAGAATCTTGAGTTGAAACCAGCTGAATAAAACATCTAGTGGTAGATACATATTGCGTTTCGCTATTCAACTCAACTACTGTTGATTCTAAATATTTACTGTACAATTAAATTTATTAATTTATAATCTATTTTTGCAATCTATAATACACTTCAGAAAAAATAATAATAATGACATTTTGCTTAAAATTTTATTTGGAAGAACAGAATGATGCATATGATAGAAAGTTCAGTTAGAACGAAATATTGCACAAAACAGTCATCTATGTTAGAAGCAGTAACTAAAAAGCTTCCAAATACATGCAAGAATTTACAGACTACTAGCATTAACAGGAGTACCATGCAACAAGAAAATGGTTACACAAGAAGATTTTTCTTACAGGCAGGCAGACAACACATACCATAAAATTGACAAAAGTATGAACTCAGTAATGTATATTTTAAGTCTGATCTAATACATGTCTTCCATATAGTTCAGGAACGAAGTTATCAAAATAGACATCATTACCACAAAATAACAGCGCCTAGTCTATCCTCATCAACATGGGAATCTGCGCAAAGATGAAAGCAAAAATGGTTAGGAACAAAA